>JAODAL010015403.1:0-84006 GCA_025379985.1 Phyllomedusa bahiana | reverse complement strand
TTTTACGATCAATTTCATGAGAAGCTAAATAATCTTTTCTTAAAACCAAAGTACCAGAAAAAAAAAAAAGGGGGGTCCTCATCTGTGAAAAAGGGGGATTTTCACTGTACTGTACTTTAGAGAGGCACTACTACACCACTAATCACTGCTGCATTCACTAATACAGATGCTGTACAGTAAAATATTCATGATCATTAGCCTGATCTTCAAATCAGTCACCTGCTGCAGATCAGCAGTATCTGTGACATTATATGGTGAGTTTAGTTTCAGGATACAATGTTCCAGAAAAGATCATTGTATGTTGAAAATATTGTAGACTGTTGTAACTTGAGGGGACCACTATTTACCGATTTAATTAGTATCTATTTATCTATCTATCCATTTATCTATCTATCTAGTTTTACACACACAACTTTTTCCTTCTATTTCCCATTTTCTTTAAGTCCACTCCTAGTTTTGGTTAAAATTAAAACTGGAGTGGCAGGTTTAAAAAAAATAGGCTAGTGTCAAATCTAGCTTTTTTGGGAATGCATTACAGTTTTTGTTTTTTATTAAATTTTTTTGAGCCTAAGCCAGGAGTGGAATGTAAAGGAATGGTAAATATAATTAAATCATTATACTTCTTATTCCTACAGGATCTATTTTTGCTTTTAGCTCCAAAAAACATATCGAAAACTGCTGTGGCCATTTTCCAGAAAATTCTTTTTGTGTGAAGCCTCCTTTAAAATTTTTTCCCCATTTTCCCTGATTAGTTTTTAGCCATTTTTGAAAAAAGGGGTAAAGGTAAGATTCATACCCAATACATTTTGTTTGGATGCTTTTAAAAATACTGCAAGTTATCTAACCTTCATGCTTACAGATGGTTTCTCAGGTCATCAATCACCTCTGTGCTGTAGCTACAGTGACCAGGCTTGCAAAGTCCCTCCCTGCTATGTTTTGTCAGCAGGAAGGTGCTAGGTGGCCAGGATTGCGGAAGCGCACCTCAAAGTCTCTTATCTTTGTTGCTGACAGCTACAGGGAGAACTCATAGGGTGACATGTCAAAAAAAGAAGCGCCTCCATGCGAGTTTTAAAGCACATTAAATGATGGTATAGTGCGCCTGAATGAAATAACAAGTAAAAAATCTGGCACATGGTATACCTTGCATAGCATATTTGATGCATCTAACTTAGGCGCATTGCATATCATTTTCTGCAAATTTGATGTGCCTATTTAGGCCAATTTAAATGTGGTCCCGGGTAAAAAGGCAAAGTTTTGGTTCCCCAAGTTCATTTATATAGAAAATAAGGCATCAACAGTGTTTGGTGCAAAATACACCAAAAAAATGTTGCCCATAGTCTTGTGCTGTCCTGTTAGCACTGCAGAGCACAAAGCTGCAGCCACCGGTTCATGGAGATTCACACTGTCCCAATGCTGCTGAAAGCATTTTCCATAGTAGCCTTGAGAGCGCGCACTTTCAGGCTGATGACATCACCACAACTCAACTTGTCGTTAAACAGCAGAACTTGTACTGCCCATGGAGCCCAGGAGATAAAACAAGAAGAAACATGCAGTGCAGGGATGATGGGTGAGTGAAATCTAGAAATGGGAAAACCCCTTTAAGGCTTGTTTTTGAAAGATGAGTTGTATTTTTAATGGCACCAGGTTTGGAGATTACCTTTTATTACTGTTTTTATTTTTTGAGAGAAGGGAACCAGCAATATCATTATTGCCTCTTTCGTTTTGCTTCTATGGTGTTTATCATGTATTATAAATGACATGACAAATTTATTCTGTGGGGTTGTTACACTTCCAGTGATACCAAATGATTCACTATCCCCTTTTTTTCAAAACAATTTGTTTTTGCATCACTGTCTTTAAAGATCCATAACATTTTTATTCTTTCTTTGAGCTACATGATGGCTTGTTTTTTGCAGTTTTATTAGTATGATGTTGAGATACACATGTCGTTTTACTACTTTTTTGTGAGGTGGAATGAACAAAGAACAGATATTGACGTTGATTTTTAATTTTTTGGTTCTCATAGGGTTCACCATGTGGGATAAATATGTTCATTATTTAGACATATGTACATAGCAGTCATAGACAACCTGCAATTATGTTGTGAAGTGCTAAGGGGTTGATACAGAGAACCCTTTCCCTCTATCTAGCAGATACACAGTTGTGATCCTAGCTGATGGAGCAGGCAGAGCTCCAGACCATCACCACACTATAATAGTATGACTCTGGACACATGTATAAAACTTGGTACCAACACACCAGTTCGAAATTGATATAGAGAAGTGTACATTGTGACATTAAGTATGAAGCTGTCCTTTGTGGATTCATAAATCTGGTGTGTGGCCTGCATAAAATATCTTTGCCGCATATCTTTGCAGAATTTCTATTGCACAATCACAGTGCTACATTTGGTGCATAATGCACCAAGTTTTGGTGTATGACTGTTCATCATACATCTATTGAACAGGACTATGACAGGTTTTTTGTCTCAAGGTACACAAGAAAATTGACGCAGCTCCGTTCATACATGCCGCGTTAAGTCCCTTGCAGCCCCTTAATATTCCGAGACTTTACAAGAAGGGGTTTATTTTGGTGTGATATGCTAAGGATATGTTATCTGCATTTTGCTCTTCACCTAGATTTAAGATGTCCACTGTATGTAGTAAATTGCATTGCATATGCTTAGCCCCCCTTAAACAAAGAAAACCATTACATGACTAGTGACCATGATTGTATTTCCAATGTGGCCTGGAAGACAATGTTCTTCACATAACCCTTTAAAAGCTTTTGGAACAGAAACTGTTCTATTTCCTATTGTGCAGATTTCACATGTGATGTGAACAGGACCTTGCAGAATGACAAAAATGAGATATCATCTTCTATCCTTCCATTGTTTCTGTTTCCTGGCTTTTTAGAATTGAGCACTTCACGTTTGTCATTAGATGTAATGGTTTCTTTATGTAAATATATATGATTTTCTGTCTGCTAGGAGAAAAGGTAACATCACAAATAGCACTTTATCCTGGTACTATTTATCTACCAAAGAATGGAGCAATCATTGACTAAACTCTCAATATTGCCTCAATTGACGGAATGATAGAACTTTCTCTGCCTTTCATTCCTTCAGCGGAATACAATCAATTTAATTTGTTTTGAACGTTCAACGTTACAATTTGTCAGAACCTCAGCCTCAGGTATTTTTGTATTTTTAGTTCTGTTGAACCACAAGTCTTAGCAAACCCAGTCAGATACTGTTTGGTGTTATCTGTTATGTACAGGGTTGATGGCCTGCAGTGGTTGGAATCATGTCTAAAATCTATAGACCATAAATATCAGTTTCTGGGCAATTTTGTTAGGATTATTCAGTAATTCTAAACTAGCTATACACTGTAGGTTTGGCCAAGCATGTATCCTTGGAATGGAATAGGAATAAAGGGTAATAAACTGCTGCAAAACCATTGTGGCAGAGGCTTAACATCTATGGTAAGAAAGGACAGCTCATGTTGAAATTCAACATACCTTACCCTTCCTCCCCATTACATACGCAAGTTGGGTAGAGTCAGGAACCAATAACTTTGGGCAAGAAGTAAGGAAAGGGAACCAAGAACAAGACCACTTGAGGCAGTGTGGACAGAAACAGAGGTCAGATGGAACTATGTCAGGAACTGTACTGTAAACTGTACACTGATTCTCAGGTTGTGAGTAAGAGAGCTATTTCAGTTTAAAAAGTGAGCCCTTTGAGCATTCAAGGCAATCTAGGAGAAAGCATCATGCTGAATAAAAAAAAAGCCAAGTACCAGGATGAGTAAGCACTGCTTCTCTGAACCAACAGGGTGTGGTTATACAACAGAGACAGAACAACACAAGAACAACACAAGAATGGTCTACAGGACATGTCTCTGGTGTCTCTAGAAATAGTGTCCCTCAGGCAGTTATAGGCAAAGATAAATAGAGCAATACAAAATGTTCCGAATATATATGTGGAAAGGGGTGAACTGTGTATTCATCCCTGGAAGTGCTTGGCACTGAGTGAAGCACATATTTGAGGGTTATTCACTGTGTCACTGTGCTTAGTAGGAGGAACCTTGGACAGAGTTAAAAAGCTGAAGTTTGGTGCCAATTGGGATAATTGTGTGGACCGCTCATGAGAGCTGCTGGCAGAGAGTGTTGTGGCCTACGTAAAGAAAGAAGAAGGCTCGAGGCATTTACATCAGATGCAAATTTGTTCTTCTGCAGGAGTGGCGGGGCACTGGAAGTTGATGACTTGCTGGTAGACTGGGGGTTAGGCAATGTGAAATGGTCATATATAAAGCTGTGCAGGATTGTCACCTGTGGAGTAAAATGCGAAGTGGTTAAGCTACTTTGACAAACAGGGCCAGGAAGGTCTGGCTTCCGGGCTTCTCTGTGGGTCGCACAGACTAAGTGTATTGTCAACATGAAAGTAATAAGCTATGGGGAACATGCTGGGGCTGTAGAGACAAAGTTAAATTTCCTAGTCCTATTGACTGGTAGGTAGCTCTAGTAGGATTTAATTGCACTGAAAGGCTGTAGTGTGGCCTGGATAGTGAGGCCTAGAGAGTGGCCTAAATAGTGATCCAGTTGGAAGAGTCCTGCGAGCAGTAAGTTGGGCTCAGTAGTTAATGGAGGGGATAGAGAAGTAGCGTCTATATGATTGTGGCTGTAGGATCAAGACAATACCATTACTGTAGTTGATCAGTGTTGGAAAGCAATAATACTATTTACTGCCTCACAAATGTATAAAGGGTAATAAATACCAGCACATAATGTAAAACTGTTAATAAGAGATAATATAAAAATATGAGTATATTAAACACCCTTTACTAGTTTAGGCCAATATTGAACTAATAAAAGTAAAATTTTTACATATAGTTGTTGCCTAAAATATACAATTACGACAAATTTCCTGACAGTGCTAAGAGGAGATCTAGTGAAGCCTAGTGGTGACAGTAAAAGGATATAGTTCACTCAGCAGACAATACAATATTGTCTACTGAGTCTAACTGGCTGTGCCAGTTATCTGGTGTCAAAAAGCTTTAGTAGACTTATTCTATAGATGTATGAAGAGTCGCATTCCAAACTTTGGCGCGATAAGCGCCGGTGGAACACTTTTTAGGTGCCAAAGATTAGGGGCGTTCTGGGGCCGTGTCACACCACATTTTTAGAAGTAGACACATTTATGATTCTTTGACGCCAAACCTGGGCGCAAAACATTTAGAACAGCCAGACCAGGTTAAAGATGATCTGCCTGAGCCAGAGTTGTCGTATTGGCACTAGACTGCGCCTATATCTATGAACTGCAGAAGAGCAGATTCATACATTCTGGCACATTCTATACTATCTAAAAGTGGTTTAGAATTGGCCTGTCAGCGCCACCATTCAGACATGTTGCTCTTTTCAGCCATAGCACCCCTGATGTAAATGTAACCACTAAGCTTTTTTGACTTAATTAAAAATTGTAACCATCAAGATTGCTGTACCACTGGACATGAAGAAGTATTAAGTAAAACCTGTTCTGTCTGACCATTACTTACTTGTCTTTATTCAGAAGAGACCTACTATCTCAGTGGTCCCAGTTTACATAGGTGAGTTCAATAGTGTTACTTTATCATTGCAATGTGGATCAAAACCAAAAGTGCTCTACAAAATTGAAGAGATATGCGGCTTCTGCTGTAAATTGTGGGGCAGGGAAGCAACACCTTCATTCTACCAATTCAGTCATTAATTTCACAAACCACTCAAATCTTACCTTGTATCATTTCACAATTATGTCGGCTGCGTATCTTATAGCTGTGCCACTGTTTACCCTGGCTTTTACATTCTATTCCCATATACTTTCATTGCCCTCCAATAACAGAATAATGTTGTCTGCTGCTTTATTCTATTCAGTACAAGAAAATATAACCTCAATGAGATGCATCACAAAATAGATCTGATGTAACCGTCATGGATTCTTTTAGAATGGAGGCAACAATAACCAATAGAGGCCTTGGATATATTAATTGTTTACTAAAGGCATAATTATTATTTGCAGATCACAATAAAGATACAATGAGACACTACTGGAAAGAGAAGAGATGTTATTTTGCAATACAAGGCTGAGTTCTATATGAACACTTTAGGGATCTTGTTCCCGTCTGGCACTTGAACTGATCACTCTACATTTACATTGTTGAGTTCCTAGAGATTTGAGGAACATTTGGCAGATCTGCTGAAAAAAGACACAGATGTACCCTATTCATGTTATTTAGTATTTTGCATGCAGCCATAATGTTAACAAAATATCTGGACTCAAGAGTACTGAATTTGTTCCTAAAATCTCTCACATTGTTTAGTTGTTAGTGGGAAGAAAAACTGAGGAAATAATAGATTTATGTTTATCTGCAAACACAGGAGACAAATATTTTTTAAATCATATGGACCAGTAGGGATCAGCATACATAATAATGAACCCCCAAATTTGCCCTTATCCCAGGGGCATAGCTGCAGAGGTAGCGGATGCTACCGAGCCCTGGAGCCTTACGAGGCCCAAAGGTCCCTCTACTGCATAGGAAGATACTAGTATTATAAATGGCACATCGTAGGTGAGGGCTCTTTTATTGATTTTGCATTGGGGCCCTGAAGCTTTAAGTTAAGTCTCTGGTATCCTAACACTGCACAGAAAACTTATGCCATAGAGCAAATCAGTGATGCTAATTAATATACAGTATATCGAACTTTCATTTTTCACCTATTTAGCCTCTTAATAGATTCATTAAATTCTGTAGTTCATAATGTTTCCATTTTAGCAGGAACATATGGACAGTACACATAATATTTCTGAACATATATTTAATCAGCACACATGTATAAATATTGGGAGTGTTTTAAGTAAATATTTTAAAAATACTTGATGTACAAACATCAGAACACATTAAAATAGCCATGGCTATAAGTAAAAGCGGACAAGTCTGAAATCCTTGTTTTGTACTTGTGCAATGTTTCGATACTTGTATATCAAGGATTTTAAGAAGATTTTATGGGACACTGGATACACCCTTTTCCACCACCAATTCCATGCATCCTAGTCAGATCATTGAATGCCAGGTGAGCTTTATATTTGCATAAGGGTACGGTCACATGGCAGATGTAGACTATAGGTTGGATTGTAACAAAGAATTCGGCCAGAAATTTATAGTCTTTTTAATTGTTTAGGGAGATGTTTCTGTCCCGGGTTTGTGGATTTACCCGTCCCCCTTTAACCATTGAATAGCACACCTTCCGCCTGAAAACCGGATGGAAGATTGTGCATGTTCTGAGTTTTTCGGAATGCTGCTGGTGTGAAAATCTGTCCAGTAGAAAAACCGTGCAGTGTAGACTACTAGGTGGATTAGACTAGGTAGACTAGATTTTTAGATGGTTTTTATGTCCAAAAACCGTCTGAAAAAACGACTGAAAACCCTTGCCATGTGGATGTTCCCTTATATTTCTGAATAGATGTAAAGCTATATGCTAAAATTTTGGCTATCTGCAGCAACATTTGCAAGGAGCTGGGGGGCTGACTTACTGACATACTATTTTATATTTGAGATCTTTATATGTAGAGTATATCATAATCTTCCTAGCTCCACCTTGTGGCATTTGCAGGTAGGTAGAAGGGCAACAGACAAACAGGGTTATATGCCGAATAAGAATATGGTGTCCACTACCTCACCAGGTTTCGGTGTGCTGTTCTGATGGGTGACTATGACCCCTGATTATGTCTGCATCCCGTGACTGGTCCCTACATTCTTGCTTTGACTACTGTCCTTCACTGTGGCCCTGCTGGTTCAGGCTGTGGTTCTTCAGTTGTAGATGCACAGTGGCACCAGGTTGTTAAATAAACCAGTCCCTGAAGATGATGTGAGGCATAAAGGTAATTTTTTAAAGAGCAGTCTTCCTAGCATACATCCCCTATTGACCCTGACTTTTGTTCCCTCTATTATTGTTGCTGATTTCTTTCAACTAAAAAAATGCATCCGATCCACACAACACAATATAATACAAGGGGTGCACACCATCTACAGGAGACAATCCTCACTCTCCTTATTTAAAGACAAAGAAAACAGCAATAGCATATTTCCTTTCAATTTTCTTCTCTTATTGTGCTCTAGTCAGCATACAGAACAGTGGGAAGTATTCGATCCCTTATTGGTTGGGTCTTTATCAAGTCTTAGCCAAGCTTATTGGCCTCATTACTGATCAATTCATGACTATCCCAGGAATGGCAAAATGGGGATCTTCCAGTCACAAAATTCTTACCTTATTGAAGGGTTTAGCTCAGGGTTGCACAACATGCAGCGCCTAGTGTCCCCTTGTGTCCCCAGCTATTAGGACACAAACATGCTTTTTCTCTGTCCTCATACTGTCCTCATACTTCAAAAAGTAATATCCATCTTTTGACAGCCGCATTCAATTGATGGCACTATTATGGTGGGGACTGTATGGCTAGCACTATTATGGTGAGCACTTTATGGCTGTTACTGTTATGGTGGACACTGTATGGCTGACAATATAGGGATGTATCTATTATGTTAAGGAACCTAAATGAGCACTCCAATAAAAACTGTTTCTGTATTTTCTCTGGATTTCTTCCTCAAATGAGTATTTATTTCTGACACAATCATGGGAGAGCCACATAATATACCATACAAATGTTTGACAGAGGAGGAGATGAGTTGGAGAAGAGGCTATATATGTTTGCTGTTCTCTCTTGTTATAGTTATTTAACAGCCACTTCTCTGACCCCCAAAAACTACAATGAAAGTGGGTGCCTCATGTCCTCTTTCTGGATTATCGAGAAGGGGACTACCCATTCCAACCTAAAGTGGAGCCAAGACCTCTTAAGCATTTTGGGTATTTACAATTGAAGTGCCATGAAGGTTTTAGATGGGGAATACCCCTCTAAGACTTACTGCGGTCCCTGGGAGAGGAAAAATATCACAATGTGACCTTTGGACCAGAAAAAGTCTGGCATAGGGGGCTCCTGCACACCAGTTTACCCAGAACCAAATTAATTCTGGCTAAGACTATCCACATCTCTAATACATAAATGTAATGGTAAGAAATTAATTGGCACAAAATGTTAGACCTAAAAGAACATGATGTTAAATGGTGTAATTTCACTTTAAAGTAACCTTGTTGTGAGCCTAAAAGGCAAGATAAATATGTTTTTTGCCAAAGTGTTACATGCAGAACTAGGACAAGGTATCCTTGTGTCCTAGGCAAATAAGGCATATCCTCCTCTGCCCAATGGAAAACTCAGCCCACTTCATACCTCTTTGCACCCCTTTTCTGCCTGGAATGAAGTGGCGCCCTAGGTGGTCACCTACCTTTGCCTACCCGTCGCCCCAGCCCTGGTTACATGTTTCTGCTCTAAGATGCAGAGTTCTGCTCCTGTTCATCCTCTTGGGCGTACGGTTTTGGGATTGGTAGACAATCATAACGTAATTTCTGTAGACTGAACAGTATTAAGAACTATTAGCCAGAACAAAGACGTGCGAATATATGTCATGTAATACAACATTTTTCTTCCAGTGGCCTCCCACATGGATCTATGACAATGGCATGATTCAACAGTAGATCTTTACGTTGAATAGGGGTTGTCTGAATGGGCCAGATGCTGTCGTTTTGCTTTGCTACAATGTTATCTTAGTAAAATATGTGATGTGGGTGATATAATAAAAACATACAATTTGGAGCGTATTATTAGCATTCTGGTGGCCTTTGTTGCTTCCTGGTTATTTTTAATGTCATTTGTAGTTTTCCATATGTGTTTTGATACTACAGGCAATGTTCTGCAGTGTAATTAATGTTGCAATAATGCCATGCAGCTGTGTGGAGTACTGGATTATTTTTTATAAAACTGTGGGCACAGGGAAAATGGAAATTAGAGAGTTTGATAAATAATGAGCAGAACTGCTAGATTTTTAATTTCCTCTTTATATCCTAGTTGTACAGAGATAAACATGACACCCATAAAGAATTATTGGGCCCTTATGCAGCTTATGTTGACTTCAATTTCATATACAGACATACAGACGTTTCATTTTTGTTGCATTACATGTTATTCTAACAAAAAATGGGGTATGGACTAGTTCTAGAGGAAAATATCTCAGTGATTTGGTGCCGTATAGAGAAAACCATACAAATATTACATTAGAAATATATGTAATTAAATGAAAGGTAATGCATAAACAAATTTATAAATATGTAATAAATATAATAAACGGATATTCACAACATATTCAAAAGCATCATCTTCAGCACTAAAAAAAAAACTTAGTCAAATCTAGGAGCCTATTCTAAAAGTTGAAGAACATTACCTGGACAAGGAAAAAAAGATGGACTATATAGGTAGCAGACCAGGAAATACATATCACTTAGGTTTCTCAGTCTAGTAGTCAGAATAATATCTCCTTAATGGTAGTCACATCAGTGTGCTCCCTACTTTAGTAGTTGAAAACTGAGTTCCCTACTCATTTTATCACTTACCCAGTCACCAGAGCAGGTTCCTTACTCCCTTAGTGGGAGCAGTAGTCTCCTATAACTTCTCCAGTAGTCACAGCAGACCTTACTATTTTTCCAGGAGTTACAGCAGCATCTTGCCACATTAATCTCAGCAAGCCACCACAACTATGCCAAGATTCTTAATAGGTACAACTCATAACTTCCCTCTGTTAACGGTTTTGATTATACACAGTTGAGTCACATAATTTTGACCACTTCTTACTTTCAATGGCAGCAGTATTTTGCCCATGAAGGAAGTAATGTGTGATGAGCTGACTTGGTGGTGCAATTAGCTGTTTGCACACATATCCCTTGTTGCTGTCATGGGCAAAAGGGGCTATTTATCAAGGTTGCAAAAAGGAATCATTACAGCCTTTTGGGCCAATAATTTCTTAAACTGTGCAGTTCGTGAACTGTGTAAGTGTATCATGAGTGGAGAAATGGCACCATTCCGAATAATAACATAGAAACTGCAATGCACCATGTGCTATTGATGTGAGAGGTGAATGTTGGCTACGAAGACAGGCGAAAGTGGACTAATATGTTACATTGGAGTAGCCCACTGCCAAAATGACCTGAGGGTCACCCGACGTATGACTGAAACAACACTTCAGTGAACCCTACTGTGTATGGGGCTCCAAAGCAGCATTGCACCTCTGATAACGAATTTGCATTGGAAGAAAAATCTTAAATTTTTACAGCACTATCGGAATTGGACCTCCACTGACTGGCAAAGGGTTGTCTTCTCTAATTAGTCATTTTTTCTGCTGTTTTAAAATGAATGGGCATTGGCGTGCAAGGGGAGAAACATCCAAGAACAAACACCCTGCAACCATTGCTGGAAGAACACAAGCTGGTGGTGGCATTGTTATTGTCTTGGAAATGTTTTGTAGCATTCTCTGGGCCCATTCATCTATGTGGAAGGCACTCTCAACTGATTTGGGTATGAATCTGTCCTTGCAAATCACGTACGCCCATACATGGTGATTCTCTTCCCTGGAGTGGATGGAATCTTCCAGCAAAATAATGCGAAATTATATAGTTAGAAATGTCCGACTTTGGTCGGAAGAGCATGACCAAGAGTTCCAAGTACTACCCTGACTTAATTCCTCAATCTAATTGTGAATATGTAGGACCACTTCAATGGTCGTGTTCACGTTATGGATCCTTCAGCACACCCTGCAGCAGCTGTGGGATGCACTCAGCATGCCTCTAGATAACTGTGACAACCCACCATAACCTTATCGAGTCACTCCCAGTCCATATGGCGGTTATTCTGGATATAAGCTGGTGATTATAATGATGTGACTGATTTAATGTGAGTAATTATAATAATGTGACTCAACAGTGTTTGTTATCTGTGATCACTTAAAGGGGTAGTAAATCTCATGTGCAGATCCACGTAAAACAGAATACACAGCAGTCCCATGTAAGAGGTGCAGTTTTACATCTGCAGACCCACGTAAAATGGAAACACAGCAGTCCCATGTAAGAGGTGCAGTTTTACATCTGCAGACCCACATAAATCTCATGTGCAGTACCACGTAAACACTTTTGTGATACAAATGTGAGGTCCCACAAAAACCACTTGTGAGACAGATGTGCAGTCCCATGTAAACACAAACAGATAAAGCGTATAGTTTTGTTCTGCAGATCTGTATAGGTCAGAGATGTAATAATCTGCTGGATATGTCACTGTGTAAGTGAGACAGATAAAAAAAAAATCACCCATCTTTCCCAGAGTCCTTAATGTGAAATGCCCATTCCAGTTACAAAGTATGTAGAGATAGAGAGCGAGAAATGTAGATATACACTATCGAGTTACACTAAGCTTTTCACTTCCAATGATTGCAATGACATCTGAGAACTTCTTCCTTCCCCCAGCTCACACAGAATGGGGGTGTATCTACAGAGAATGAAGATACATCCTGATGGGAGGAGAAACACGCCCCTCCATTTCACAAGCTCTGCTTGGCATTGGCAACCATCAGTAAACATTGTCAACTACTGTCACGAGCCAGCCCCTTTAAAAGAGCTTAATAGTGTCACCCAAAGACAGATTATTGAATGGCAGTAAGCAATCCTGTCTGTCAGGGCTGACTTTCTATTTGCCATGATGACGTGGTTACTGGGTTTTCTTGAGTTTCTAAACCATTCCAAACATATCCTGTGTTTTATCTGAAATAAACTTTAAGTACATAACACTTTCTTGCTAAAATTCATATCCAGGCAAATGCAAGTGTACACATACTTCGTGCTTGTAAAGCGTTAGGATTTTCTGTAACACCGTGCCCACCAGTAAAGGTGAAGCAAGATGTAACAGAACATAAAACAAGAATAACTGTGGAACAGGTTGTACACAAATAAAACAGTTTTGTCAGTTTGAGCATTACAGTGGCAATGTGTATTCTAAATTCTAGCATTAAACAAAGATTTACATGGATACATTTTCACACCGCTCTGCCGATGAATATTTTGCAATAAAAGTCATCTGCCTCCTTGCCCACATGATTAATAGATTCCACTTCACTAACTCATATTTTGTCTTTCATAGGAAAAGAATTCAGAAAACACCTAAAAAATATAAGGAACGGCTGGTGATTCACAGCCAAGGAGCACATTCATGATAGTGAACACCTTCTCTTCAGTTCCATGCTCACAGAGGGCCACATGTATGAAAACTGTCTGGATCTAAAAATCACTTTGTTGCCCATAGCAACCAATCAGAGCGTCCCTCTCATTTCATATAGTGCTCTGGAAAAATGAAAGGGGTTCTCTGGTTGCTATGAGCAACAAAGAGAGTTTTATACCTAGACAGTTTTCATACATGTGGCCCATAGATCAAAGTTTGCATAGCACAGCCAGAATGAGTGGAATCTAAACTAGACATTATCTTGTTTAACCCCTTAACGAAAGAGACGTATGAGGGATTGCTCCGTAACCCCGCCGACCAGCCGCTGGGTGTTAGCGGCTGATCACAGCTAACACCCGGCAGTTACAGCACGGGGTGCGGCGCCGCCCGCCCGTGCTGTTTAACCCTTTAGATGCCGCGGCAAAGATGGCCACAAATGAATGAAAATCGGTGCCGCGCACCGTTCTTCATTACGATCGGAGTCCCCGCAGCATAACTTCGGGGATCTGATGCCTGGACATGGCAGCGGAGAGCCTTGTGAATGCTCCCATCGCTGCCATGTTCCCGTTTGCATGGGGCCGGAAGTGGGGAAACCGCCATCTTGGTACAGCCTAATGCATTGTCTATGCAATGCATTAGGCTGTATTAACGATCGTGCCCCCTAGTGGTGAAGCACCCTCATGGGACTCAATGTTAAAGTAAAAAAATAAAATGAATAAAGTTTTAAAGTACAAAATAGAAAAAAAGTATTAAAAGTTGAAACCATCCCTCTTTCCCCATTTTACAAATAAAAACAATAAAATAATAAAAAAGTTACACATATTTGGTATCGCCGCATCCGAAAAAGTCCGATCTATAAAAATGTAACATCATTTATCCCGTACACTGAACACCGTAGAAGAAAAAAATTTAAAACGACAAAATTGCGTTTTTTTGGTCATTTTACGTCGCATAAAAATTGGAACAAAAGTGATCAAAAAAGTTGCATGCATTCCAAACTGCTAGCAATAAAAAGTATGCTTCAGGCCACAAAAAATGCCGCCTTTCTGACGTCTGTAGGTGTTAGTAAAAAAAAGTTATTGATCACACAAAATGGCACTGCGGTGCAAATTTCAAAAATAGAAAATGTTTGGAATTTTTTACGGTACTAAAGCATAACGGAAACCCTACATGTTTGGTATTTCCGGATGTGTATCAACCTGTAGAATAGAGATAACACATATTTTAACTGAAGATTGAATTCCCTAAAAGTAAACAAAAACGCAAATATGGTGCAAGTACGGTTTTTTTTCACATTTTGTCCACTTGGAATTTTTTTGCGGTTACCCAGTATACTGTATAGTACAGTGAATAACACCATTAAAAGTACATCTTGTCCCGCAAAATAAAAGCCCTCATAGGTCTATGCAGGTTGAAAAATAAAAAAGTTATTGCTCTGGGAAAGTGAGGAGGGAAAAATTAACGTGTCAACAACAAAAAATCGTAAGGTCCTTAAGGGGTTAAAATATCATGCTCTATAAAACATGTTAAGGATTATGTAGTATCTTGATTATTGGAAAATACCCTTGATATTTGACCAAGCAAAACAGGTCATTCAATAATGTCTAAAATGTGCAGATATTATTAGCTTTAAAGATATTATTAGCTTTAATTAGTAGAGAAAATTGGCAGAAAGTTCAGAGTCCTCATCGAAAAGGTAGGTAAAATGTTGCTTATAGAGTTGCTTTGACATTTCTTGATATCTCAGTTTTAGTAAATACTTGTACTCCTGTGAAATAACATTTCTGGAGCATCTTCTCTTATAACTCCGTGTTGTGCTGTTCCTTTGTTATTACTTCTAGACATGAATTACTGCTCTGTCAGCTGGGTGTTGCCAATTGTGTGGGTGTCCAGTGTCAGACTGTAGTGCCTGGGACCTACCAGTGAAGTTGACTCTTGGTTCCCACCAGTAGAGCTGATTATTGGGGCCACCAATGAATTTGACTCTTGGGACCCACCAGTGGAATTGATTCTCGGGACCCCCCTACACCTACTGCCCATGCACTTGCTTTCTGCCTCTCCTTCTCTGCATTTTTCCCTAAAAACCAGCCTCAGGCTTGCTATGTTCAGGGGCCCACCATAAATAGGGAACCAGGGGCTCACCAGGGGTTTCCCCTGCTGCCCTGTGGGCCATTCCAAGTCTGGGTGTGTCCATGCATAGTCTGACATTGTCCAAGGAGTGGTGACAGAGTCTCTGTGTGCAGAGACACACCCCTTGATTAAAAAAAACCTGCGACTGTAACCATCTGACAGATTCAGTAACAGCATAATACAGAGTTATAAAAGAAGTTACTCCAAAATTGTTATTTCATAGCTCTTTAAAGATGCAGTACCGACTTTGCATATCAGGAACCTATAGGCTAAGAATGCTTTGTGCCTTAGGCCACAGCCCACTTCCCCTCTTACTGTAAGTTTTTGCATCATAGGGGTTTTCTAATCATGCTGTTTCACAGAGTCATAAAAAACTTCAGTTTCTCATTGCCTCATAAGGCTGTGGGTGGTTCTATAGCAATAATTAGAATATTTACCTTCTCTATAACTGGCTGAGCGTTACAAAGACATAAGTGCAGTTGACTTAGGAGGAAATGTATGAAAACTGTCTAGGTCTAAGACTTTTTTTGTTGCCCATAGCAACCAATCAGAGTTCCCCTTTAATTGTTTTCAAAGCACTATATGAAATGAGAGGGGAGCTCTGATTGGTTGCTATGGGCAACAAAGAAAGTCTTACACCTAGTCAGTTTTCATATGTTGCCCTTAATATGTACTAAACAAAGCTACAGAGCTCCTAGACGTTTAAACAATTTCATATCTGTAAACAGGCTAATCTTTTTAGAGATAAAGGGCGACATGTATGAACGGGGCTGCTCCAGATATCTGGCGTTTTTCAGCTCGATATCAAGTGCAGCCCCGTTCATACATTTTTAAATCTAGAACGAAGCTATACATCTATACCTTCGCTATGGCATTTGTAGGCGCCTTACAGTTGGAACAGGTATACCACTTTCAAAGTGTTATAGCTGAGCGAGAAATGTCATGCAAGCGCTAGAATATGTCTGAACTTTGACCTGCTGTGGAGAAGGTTCATAAATCAGGCACATTCAATGCCCTTATTATGCGCATGAAATTTAGTGTTCATACGCCAAATTTCATGCATGCCGCCCAAAGTCTCTGCTCCCTCTGACCATAGTGACGTCACTCCCTGCTCTCTGTCTAATAAGAAAGGGAGAGCAGGATGGTAACCAGAGAAACTTGTGTGCACTCAGAGCAGATAAATCTCACTTATCTCCTGACTGTGGTAATATTTAAAGCATTATATTGAGAGCAATGTATTTGAAAAAAGTCTTCATTTACCGTTCCCTACTTGTTGAAAGGTAATCTGTGGTGAGAAAATCCCTTTAAGTAGTGCAACTGTGGTAAAAAATTTCCAGCAGGTAATATTTCCAAAGAGTTACGCTTACCGTGTAGCTCTAGCCATACACAGTAATCAAGGTAGTATCTATTTTCACAGAAACATACAAAAATACCTACTCGAGTATTGGAGATCCACAAAGAATCACTGAAAACTTACACCAACCTCTAATCCTAAAATGTACCTTTTATTACTTGCCAATAAAAAACAAATGATCACACTATAAAAACCATATTGACTCTATGGCAAAAACCACTGTCCTACCACAACAAATGATATTCAACAGTATATCTATCCCTCATATGTGACCCTCTCCTATCCTACAAGTAGGCCGGGTAATCGTCCCGAAAGGGACAGCCCCACCTTTGGTGGCTAGCCCTAAATGCCACATCTGATTTGCTTGACCTACTAGTCAGATTTTATAATGCCCAGACAAACATATGCTGTCTATGATCAACAGCCAGCCAATACACAATTCACCTGCTGAGTAGGATCTAGCCACAAGAAGTTATGTAATCCAATTACTAGTATCCCAATAATTTCTCTATCAAAACATCTCAGGTAGTATAGGATCACCAAGGTAGTATCTACTCTTTTTTAAATGGTACAGAAGTGTCCCCTTCTTTCCTTTCCAACAGTCACACCATTGCTTTCATCTTCAGCAGTCATAGGACTTCTAACAAGAGAATTTACTGCAGTATCCCTCCAAAAGTGACCACAGCATTAGCCCCCCATGTTTCTGCAGCAATATAGTAGTGTCCTCCTTCCTACACCAGTGTTACCAATGCCCCCCTTTTTCTTTTTTTTTACTCAACAGCCACAACAACAATACCCTACTTTTTTGTAGTCAGTATAATACAATCACCCTGCAGTCACAGCAATACCTTTCTTTTCTTACCTTTCTTCCAGGAGTTACAGCAGTGTTCCATTCCCAGCACCACCAGTGCTCCTGTAAGCCACCTAGATAGCCAGAAATTCCCAGTGAAAATTTATTTTGGACTGCTATTTAGAGCTGCCTGCTCTTGCACCAATCTGTCTTAACAGAGATTGATAAATGACTAAAACGTGGCAGCTGTCACCATGTGATAGCCGGTTTGTGCTCTTGCTGCCTGGTGGTACTGCTCATAGTCCACCTGGGCAAGAACCTTTGAAGCTGGACTACTGATAGGAATGTGCTTCATGCATGAGAAATTGAGACCTCTGTACACGATATTTCCATTCATTCAGCAGGACAAACATAAAACCTACAGTATACAGCACAAGTTATGTAAGTAAGCTAGAGGAGCCATTCATAATATCCCCTTTATTTGCATTTTTCATTAATCCATTTGATGTCTATGTCTAAGCACACTACAGTCTCTTGCAGGATTGTGATCTCTAGCTAGGTTAAGACAGCAGACAACAAAATAGCAACAGTCTAACACCCATGACAAATGGCTATTGGATCCTGTGAAGGTTCTTATCATCACTGCCCAAGTGCACATATAGGAAGTCCTACAACATGATGGTCTGTTGATGTGGTACATGCACTGGGTTGCAGGGTACGGCTTGAAGTTAAAATTTGGTCTTGGGCTGTGATGGATGCACATAAAGTTTTTACTTTATAAAATGAACAGATGGAGTCATTGTGTGGCTCAAGCCTTATAGCTATGTAATAACATTTGTTGTTTAGCATTGCCCTAGTCAAAATATTACAAAATAGCTAACTCAACCGGTGAAGAAGTACGGCAGCACTCACTCTTCTGAGTTACATAACTTTTCTTGGAGCTCATGCGCACAGTTACAGAATGATCAGGCATATCATTCTTTATCCGTAACCATGATCACCAAGATATTTAACTCAGAAGGGTAAGTGCATGGAATTTCTTCTGTGGTGGAGTTGTAGACAAAGAGATTCTTTTTATCAAAGAGGCCATGTGGCCTCCCCCAACATGTCTGCTTTAGTAAATTACAATTCTAGAACATCTTCTCTTATAACATTGTATTCCTATAGTTATCCTTGTGGAAACTCTTTACCAATCTGTCAGTTGGGTGTTGTTAATTGTGGCTGTGTCCCTGTACATGGTCCAATCAGTGTTGACGATCAGTGTGTTCAGAGACACACCCCTCTGAAAACTGGAATGGTAACCCCATCTGACAGATTCAGTAATACATTTCTAGAAAGAGTAACAGAGGAACAGCACAACACAGAGTTATAGGAGACTATTCTTCAGAATTGTTTTTTTCACAGGGAACACAAGTATTTACTAAAATAGACATATCAGGAATGGCCACAGGTGCTCATTAAAGAGAACCTGTCACATAGGTTATACCCCCCTTGCTGAGGGCAGCACAATCTAGTGACAGACATGCTGTTTCCAGAGCTGTGTCCCTTATTCTACAAGATGCAGGAGTTTTAGCGCATTTACCTCTCAAATCTTATTCATGAGCAGGTGTAAGCCCCACCCACCAAATTCTAGCCCCGCCCACCTGACAGTTATTCTCAAGTTTCTAAATATTCAAAGTAATAGGTTAATCAGTTGAAGTGGGCGGGGCTAGCCTCAGATGGGCGGGGTATAAAAATGACTCTTTTCATGACTCTTTTTAGGTGGAAACTGCAGATTTGAGCATTAAATACTCTAAAACTCTAGCATCTTACAGAATAAATGACACAGCACTGGAAACAGCAGATCTGACACTAGCTTGTGCTGTCCTCAGCAAGGGGGGCATAATCTATGTGACAGGTTTTCTTTAAGTTTAAACCATTAGGATATGTTCACATGGCATAATTGCGGCGCATACAGTATGTGCCGCAATACGTTGTGTGTTTTGGGATCAGCGCGTACTACCGAAGCACGGGGAGCCGGGCGGGCGCCGGCCCCATAGACATGCATTGTTTGCGGCGCGTAATCACCACGAACCATTGACATGTCTCTTATCTCCCTGTGCGTACAATACTATTGCATTGTGCGTGCGGGGGGACGGCGCATAATTCATAGTTCTCTATAAGAGCTATGGATTACCGTAATTGCGGCACGCATTTCGCCGCATATAATGCGCAATACACGGCGAAATGCGCACCAAATTATGTCGTGTAAACATGGCCTCAGGCACCACCAAGAGTTAGGTCATTTGTTTCTTATGTGCAGGAAGACCAGTGTGATTTATTGTGAAGAGCTTCTGGGCTGAGTACAGTGCCAGTTATGGTTCCTTTCCTTTCTTTTCTAATAAAACACTGTGGCTCCATTGAGCTGCAGAAGATCAAAAGTAAACAGGCGGTAACATTGCACGGCACCTATATTATAGGTATATAATCATTGTGTAACCTGGCCGTGAAAATTAACAGTTTTTCTGTAATCAAAATACAATTTTTCGGATTACGTTTCCTCTCCGTTTGTAAGAATGAAAGTTACTGCTTCTTTAACAAAAATTGTTTGCCTACTTTTGCTTTTCTTTGTGTTGAAATCTCTGACTGCCTTTTTTCAGGTTCAAAAGCTGCTTTGACATGTAAGTTATTTGATGTTTTCTTTATTCTACTCTGGATAACATTAAGTAAGAGATGTGTCTTTTAGGCGAGAATTCCAGGCAAGATGTGAGCCTAACGTAAGAGCAGGGAATCTTTTCTGATAACGGGTCTCAGCAGGACAGAGAGAACAGTACAAGGACATGTGTTATGCACAGTATATGATAATGGAATACAAATAACACATTGGTTGCAGGAATGTTGCATGCAATCTTTCGTTATAAGCACTGATTGTGGATAAAGGACATACAAGTAATTCCAAGGGACGGCTTCACCTTGTCTCCTTCATCCACTTTTGTTTCCTCTAGATGCAATTAAAGTCCTTCAACCGCTTTGTCTTCCATTTAGCTTTCCCTCATTTGTGCCACTTGAGAAGCTTGATATTCGATGGCAAGTGCAAAATGCTCTCAAATGAGTGTTCATTTCGTCCTAGCTACTTTGCTAGACTGATGTTTCACCGTTAATTACCATCCTGGCATTTTCTGTACTGACTGACAGAGTGCAGGGAACAAGGAGGAACTTACTATGTGCTGTATAAACCTCCTTGCATCTAGTAAGGCAGCAGAAGCAAATGACAGAAATTCTGTTACGTTGCCGTAATTAGAGGCTCCATTTCTCTCCCAGATATAACATATGCAGAAAGTGGAAGGGAATAAAATGAGATGGTGAAAAGGCAGTGGAAATAAGCTCTTTGAAGCATACAGAAGTAAAAAAGACTCATAATCAAAGTCTGACAAAGTAGAGAGCAGTCTGAATCTTTAATGCTCCGAGTTGCTTGCATGGGTGGCCTGTTCATTTTCTGTTGACTATACAACTACAACAACCTAACTTGCTTTTAATCCAGACACTCATTTAATTAGAAAAGCATCTTCTTCTTAGAGTAAATGAAATCTAGATTGTGAACTATCATCAGAAAACATAGTTGTTACAAAATTGTAAGACATGGCTTATGAGGCAATTATTCAGCCAACCCTGTTGTTATACTAGACTCTTTACTAGCATAGAAGAAAATAACAATATCTCTACCCCTTCTATCCATATTAGCGGTTGATAAAGTACAAACATGAACCCTAAGTTCCATAAGCCACCATACCGAACTGTGGAAAACTGCATGTACATGCTATATCTGCTCATTTTTCTGTCTCAACAGAATTTCCAAGATTGTACCACAGACCAGAATTGTAACCAAAAATGACATGTATTTATTGCAGTATGATTAGGGCGCATCCCCACGGCACAGGACAAATACTGGTCGGTTTATCTGACCGGTATTTGCCCATTTTTTGTGTCTTGCACACGGCCCAGGGGGACGGCTTTTCTCCGCGATTAGTGGAGAAAGCCCTCCCCCTTCACATTCACTTGTTCACATTGCGGCTGAAAGCCGGACGGAAGATTGAACAAGTACAATGTTTTTCGGGCTGCCGACGGTTTGAAGAACTGCTGGGTGGAAAACCTGTGCAGTGGGGACTGCTGCACGGGTTTCCATAGAGGCCCCATGTAAAAGTTTGCGGCCGGTTTTTCAGATGGCTTGCAAAACCGCAAACCGACTGAAAAACTGGCCGCAAATCGATGCCGTGGGAACATGGCCTAATAGTGCAGCCCTTTTTGGCCCTATTCCTGCTTCATATGATTGTACAAATGATCTGTCAAAAAATTGGATCCTGCAATGTGGGAAGTAAGTTCTCACCTCATGAATAGTGGGACCTCATGGCTTAATAATGTTTAATAATAATAATTAGATTCAGGTAAAATTTGAAGCACAAGATTACCACTGTGCCGTGCAGTACATTATACCAATTGGTTTTATGATACCAAATGTATAGGAAATCTAAAGGAATATGGTTTATAAGGCTATAATCAGAGGCATTAATGGTCTCTTTAAATTATATCATATTCGGAGGAAACTGTTTCACAGATGTAGGAACTTTCTGGCAGTGAAAATATAGTTCATATACTAATAAAGCTTCTGTGACTTGATTGGTAAAAGTAAAATGCACAACAAGCCTTTGTCAAGCATTGTTAAAAGGGATCTGTGGGAGGTAAGAGACGGTGTCTAAACAGAAAGTTTCAGGTCAGGAGGTAAATCAATAGTTGCAGAAAGCTGACAAAACAAGCTCAGTGGAATCTATAGACAGAAAGTTCCTCTCTACAACAAAGACCTGTCTGCTGTGCTACACATCAGGAGGCTCAGGTTCATAAAGAAATCCTACATGTTACAATGATGGAAATAACTGATTCTCATGTCAGATGGGCTGCTCTCTGAGACGACTTCTCAAATTTAGCTGCAATGGATTTATTTCAGAAATCACAGCAAGACTGAGCATGTGCCAACTGTAAGTGGCAAGTGGCACAGCTGCCAAGATGTGAAATCTATTTCCAGAGTACTTTACTGCCAGGCAGGTATCTCTCCATGTCACTCACAGATCACTCCACATCAGCGATTCCAGCCACTTCTCAGGATGCAGTCATTTCTCACACTACAAGACTGGATGTATCACAATCTAGATGTGATCGGTAACATGTCTAAAGAGAAAAACGTTTTGGCAATGCGGACACAAGGTGAAAACAACTGTCACAATGCTATGTGGACTTACGGACAAAAACATGGCTGCTCTCTTCCAAAAACACCACCACCCCTGCCACAGGTTGTTTGCATTATTGCAGCTCAACCTCAGTCACTTTAATTGAACTGAGCTGTAATACCAAAGATAACCCGTGGCATTTCTGGAAGAAAACAATGTTTTTCTAATCAACCAATGGACTTTGTTTTGGTTTTAAAGTACAGCAATGTTTTGCACTATCATAATAAATTATTTAAAGATATAAAAAGATTTAGGGTTAATTAAAATTTTGGGAACAATCCCCCCGGTGGCTATTGGTTATTTTTGAAGAGAATCCAACTGGAGTATGGAGAATTATAGGCAATGCCCCATAGGCAGTACATATCTTCAAAAGGTAGAACATTATCTTTAGTGCCATAAATAGGTAGTTATTGGAAAATCCAAGTTTTACTATAATTAGATTGTAATCTTAAAACCAAAAATAATTTTATCATTTTATACTATGGGTTATTACTATAGTTATGTTGTCATTTGGAGTATCCTGAATTATTGTTCCATAACTTATGCCTGTGCCTATTCACCCCATTTGATGACACTGCAGTCTCTAATAAGTGCAGTGTCTAAAGGGTTGAGTGACAGGGATCATTGCTGTGGAAATACGACTGTCAATCATGCTACCTACACATTTGTACAAGTACACCAGCATGTACACAAAAAGTCTCCATCAAATATTAGTCATTCGGTTTCCTCCTCTATCTAAATCTAATTTCTTATTTATATATTTGTATTTACTCTGTGTTCCCCAAAGATGACAACAGGAAAGGCATACATATCATTACTGACTGATCACTGCTAAAACAGGCCAGTCTGTCAGGAGGCTCAGTGAGTAGAAATGCTGCCTGGATCTGGAGAGCTTTCTATGATAATGGCCTAAAAGTAGCATTTAACAACTTTAGCTATGATATAATATGGTCAGTAAAGTGCAACATAAATGTGGTGCATGTTTACCAGGAAACATATTATATTAACATGTGTAGTTACCTTGAAATGTGGCTATACTTCTATATGGTTGATCACTCTGGCACTAGTAAGCAGTTTTCTTCGTTATGGTCTATGGATATACCATCAAAGTTAGCTTTCAAGTAAAAGGTTGCTCTAGGCACCATAAACCATCTTGTATTTTCTGTCACAAGTAGGAATTACGACGTACATGACGGTGACTGACCACATTCCTTTTCATTGGGAGAACGGTTTATGGTGATACGGTGGCTTTATTCTGTGCTTATGTTGTCATGAATCCCAGTTTTTTATGTTTTGCAAGTGTTGTATGTTTCACAAGTAAATTATATACATTAAGGGTGCGTTCACACAGCAAAGACAAAATGCCTGTTGGATTTTCCTTCTTTTGACACGTAGGGGGACGGCTTTTGTCTGCGATTTGCAGATTCAAGACATCCACCTTCCCACCCACATTTTCAAATCCGAAAACCATCTGTCAAACCGACTGAAAACCGTTGCTGTGGGTACAAGCCTTAAAGGAAGTAACTATAAATGTATACAAATAATAATTTGATATGTAGCAATTGCCCCCTTTTTTTTGCGATATGGGTTGCGGGTGATTAGTAAATATTTGACATTACGAATACCAATCAAAAACTGTTGACACCCTCTTCTCTATATACATGAACTGTCATGCACTAAAACTAGGCACATTTTACGCTAGGTACCACACTTTTGAATGTGCTCCAGTTAGGTGCATCAAATATGCTAGAAATTATATGTTATTCGCCTTTTCTTTTGCTATGTGCCTCAAATACGCTAAACAAGGTATGCAACACACCATATTTTTGACAGGTACAATCATTCAGGCGCCCTATACACTCATTTATAACATATTGCCCTAGTTTTTACTTTTTGGGCGTATAAATGTGTCTCACAATGGAACAAATTTATAAAGTGCTGCGAGTCACTTTCATACATACTGACAAATGCTACACTGAGAAGTACGACTGTCAAGGTGGTGACACTTTTCATACATGTCACTATTGTATTCATCATTTATATTTATTTTCTATGTTATGCATAAGTATACCAATAGGTAGTAGCTTATAGACTTAAGTGCCCTTATACAGGGGCGTAACTTTGGTTCAAAAAGTGGGGGGGGAAACCAAATTTTCCTTCTCATCCCCTATTTTTGTTTTCCTCCTCCGTAACTCGCCTTCCCTTTCCCTGCCCTTCCCTTCCCTTCTCTCCCTTACTCTCCCTGCAGTGAAGTGGCCCCCTCTAACCCAGCCTGGAGGTCTGAGGGAGTGCTGTGAGCTCCCCCCAGTAGGTCCGGGCGGAGTCCTTATGGAAAAACCCTTTTGGTGCAATCTGTAAGGTTACGAGTGGCTCTCTAATTACTGAAGTTTAGAGTCAGACTGGGACTAAAAAGCAACCCTGGTAATGAAGCCGAACCAGATACCAACTACAATATTTCCCCCTCTACATGGAAATAAAAAATGTTGCACAATGCAGCAAATTTCGCTTAACCCCCTCCCCCTCATCACTACTACATTTGTTATACACACAACAGAATGAGGAAAATGAAAGAACCCAATCTTATTGTACACCTAGGGGTACAGTATGTGACATAAGTGATTACTTATGTCACATACTGTACTCTAAAGTGTATTCTATTGCATACCATACACCAGAAATATTCATATTACACATGGCAGACATAGAAATTATATTACTAACTGCACCTTACAAATGAGTCGCACATTGTATTCAAGAAATAATATAATTCAATATACCCCAAAATGTATTATATTACACACTGAACCCTACAAGTGAATTATATTACTCAGTGTACCCCAGAGATTACATTACTCACTGTACCCCAGAGATTATATTACATTACTCACTGTACCCCAGAGATTACATTACTCACTGTACTTCAGAGATTACATTACACCATACCCCAGAGATTACATTACACACAGTACCCCAGAGATTACATTACATTATTCACTGTACTTTAGAGATTACATTACACACCATATTCCAGAGATTACATTACATTACTCACTTTACTCCAGAGATTACATTACAAACTGCACCCCAGAGATTACTTTATAATACTCACTCTACTCAAGATATTACTACTTTATACACCATAACAAGATATTACATTACTCACTGTACCCAAGAGATTAGTTTACATACTGTACAACAGAGATCATATTACACTGTACCCCAGAGACTATATAAGAAAAGGTACCCCAGAAACTGTGTGTGTATACATACTGATATTGCAACACAGACACTACACACTTAGGGTGTTCACATAACAGTTTTTCAGCACTGACAGTGTTGTTTGCTTGTTGGAAATTTGGCGCTTGCAAGCGCAGAATTCCAATGAGCAAATGAGCAAGACTGCCCGAGAAAGATTTCTGCCTACTATCCATTAGTGGTGTTAGTGCATAAAACACCTCGAAGAATCCGTTGTTGACACTGACAGTTCGCGTCGAGAATACTCAAGTAAAATCAGTGTCATCTAAACGACAACACTAATTTTACATAGGGTATAATGTAAATCAGTTTCCTGCCGGATTGGACACCGGTTCTGAGGCAGATCCAGCACTGAATCAGCATTCATATCTTCTGCATGAATGTACTCTAAAGGTATGTTCACGCGGGCATACTGTGTGCTCTGCTATATGCCGGGTGTTTTAGAAGTACGAGCTGGCCAGTTCACACTTCTAAAATGCTGTGGGGCTGACTCCATTCACTTTCATTTCCCCCGGCACGTAAGTACAGGGAAGAAGTGACATGGCTAGACACCTGGCTGTACATACAGTATATACACATCTCACATATAAAGTACATACCCTACTCACATGCACACACAATGCCTGGCACCATTGTCCCCTCCTTATCTATCTCCTGTAGTCTGGTGCAGTTGGCATTTGGCAAAAGCCTCTCTTCTTCTCTGATGAGGACTGAACGTAGGGGAAGTGGTATACGAGGGGAGGGAAAGATACAGCCCCTGTACTGTAAGCAGAGTTCTGATTGGTGATGCAACCCCTGCCGACTCCTGTTCTACCAATCAACGCTGCTCTCACTCTGCAGCCTCAAGTGTCAATACAAACTACTGCGTCCCCCCCAAGATGTACAGAAATATAGGAGGCAAAGGGTTAACTTCTTCCTCCTCTGTGCTCTGCTCTTGCACTTACTGCATTCTCATGCTATCATATGGATTCTTTTTTATTGAAGTGGCTAAAAAGTGTGTGTGGGGGGGGGCAATACACGTATGTTAGTGCTGTAATATTGTATACCACGCCAGAAATTAGCCTTGACAAGGGGTATCCTCTTCATTAACCCCACAAATCACGTACTAATTTAAGAAAAACTCCTAAAGGCTTAATACGATTCATAATTATATTCATTTTCTGCAATTACGACATTGTGATACTTCCATGGGACTACAATCAACAACGTAAAATATATAGAGATACGAATGAAGTGGTAACCTGGCGTTACAGCTTGAAAAAGGAAGTGTTTCTTCCGAAACGTCGCCAGGATGCGCGAGCTCTCTCTTAAGCTCTGTTGAGGGTCCGGTCATCAGCACTGAGGACTCGTGAATATGCCGTACCACATTTGGATGGACTGAATTAGAGGACTTTCCTCGGTTACTACGCCAGGTTACCACTTCATTCGTATCTCTATATATTTTACGTTGTTGATTGTAGTCCCATGGAAGTATCACAATGTCGTATTTGCAGAAAATGAATATAATTATGAATCGTATTAAGCCTTGAGGTGTTTTTCTTAAATTAGTACGTAAAAAGTGGGGGGGGACATCTCCCTCCCAGAAAAAAGTGGGGGGGGACCAGTCCCCTCCATACCACCCTAAGGTTACACCTATGCCCTTATACACTCTATTCATCATATGGTAAGTGCTGAAGATCACCATTTTGTAATGGACATTACACTCCAATCCATATACACAAAAAGTAGCCCTGGCACAAAAATCCCACCAACCCACATACAATATAAGCCCCCCCATATTGCATACAAATTGTGGTATGAAATGCATGCAATAGCGAATTTAGCCTTTCTTGGTCAGATACCTCACCACAATAAATGACACCATCAACACCAGAAAGAAAATAAGTGAAACTTAGAGAAACCACAACCAGGGACAGATCTCACCAAAATCCTCCCCACCTTTCTACAAACTACAAACTCCTCATTTTTACTGCCATAGACAAAAATAGTTCCCCTACCTAGTAATAATGCCACTTCCTTCTTATAGTGCTATTTCTGTGCTCCTACTTAAAATAATCCTCCCTCTGTACCCTCTTTTCTGTAATAGAATCCCTTGTGCTTCTTTTTCTAAAAGTGTTGCTTTTATGTTTCTTCTTTCTAAGGCCTGGTTCGCACGGCTTATTGCCGGCGTAATTGCGGGGACGGATTTCGCCCCGCAATTACGCTGGCAGCCATGCAGCGGGGGCGGTGGGCCGGCAGCTCGCCGGCCCCATAGACTATCATTATCTACGGCGCGTACAGCCAGTAAGCCTCTGTCATGGTCATATTTTGCTGTGGTCATTGTGATAACAATAGAAGACATCAGCGGACCTCAGTGACTGGTGGCAAAGGAAGAGAGGAAATTCACAGTTATTTAAACCTTTTGAGTAGTGTTGAGCGATTGCGTTGGCTATCGAGATCGATCGATAGTCGATAGTCGGCCGCTATCGATAAGGTTTTTCGATAGTGAGCATCGATTATGAGCGATTACCATTAGAGTCTATGGGAGAGCAACAACACCTTCATTATTACACCCAAACAAGGCTGGAGAAGCTGAAATTAACATCCACAACAGTCAAATGGATACGTGCTACATCTTAGGCAACAAAATTAGGTTATAAAAGTCACATAAAAAAAGACATAGACCATTCACTATCCCTGTCTTGTACCACAGCATGACCCTTAAACCTGCATCACCCACAAATTAAAAAGTGCCAGAAGGCAGTATGATTTGAACCATCATGTTACTTGAACTGGACATTGAATATCCCTGTCCTGGAACGCAGCATGAGCCCGAAACCTGCATGACCCCCAGATTTAAAAAGTGCCGCAAAAAGGAGTCTTTCAGCCACCATTTTAGTTGAACTGGACACTAACTATATCTGTCCTGTACCGCAGAATGACCATTAAACCTGTCTGACCCACAGTTTAAAAAGTGCCAGAAAAAGGAGTCTTTCAACCACCATTTTAGTTGAACTGGACATATACTGTCCCTGTCCTGGGCCACAGTATGACCATTAAACCTGTCTGACCACCAGATTACAAAGTGCCGGAAAAAGGAGTCTTTCAACCACCATTTTAGTTGAACTGGACATTAACTAGAACTGTCCTGTGCCACAGCATGACCCAGGGCCGGAGTTACAGTGGGTGCGGTGAGAGCCCAGGCTGGCGTCCGTCATCTATTAACACGCAGGTTAAAATGCCCTGATGACGCAGCAACAAAAACTGTCGTGCTGAAGCAGAGTGCGGAAGCGGAAGTGTGAGAACTCCAGCCTTCCTCAGTACACAGTCAAGACCTGGGTAGCGCTTGCCCCTCCGTATGAGTGCGGACCAATTGAGCTTCACTTGGAAATACTGGTGGTTAACGCTCCTGTTACACCCAGGTGCCCTTTTGCTTGGCATTCTTTTTCTCATTTTACTCAACGTGCTGGAGGAAATGGTCTCTGTACTTTGTTCTCTGTCCGTGCTCCATACTCCATGTCCTCTGAATAACCTACATCTGGTCAAGTTTTCCTGTACCTCCCTTGTACAATTCAGGGGAATTTTTTTTACCAGCCATTTTGTACATGCAAGTTTTTTTAGTAGTTTAATTCTAGAAAACACATTTTTAAAATAGGATGGAATCCCACCATGTCTTTGTTTCTCTTTTTTTCATTGTATTAAATGGGTTGTCTCAATACAGGGATTGATAGCTATGTTAAAGATCTTGCAAAAACAAGTCATTTTGAAATATGTGTCCATTAACAGTGTCCTACCTATTCCTGTTTCTGACAGCACCATCACCCTTGAGCCACTCTTGACAATTGTGAAGAACAAATGTCTGTTAGAAACAACATTTTTTAGAATATGACCTGTAGTATAGCTGCATGTCACAGCAAAATGCCCCCAAAAATTCAAAGCATGACCCTTGAGCCACTTTGGTCAATTGTGAAGAACAAATGTCTGTTAGAAACAACATTTTTTTTTATAATAGGACCTGTAGTATTGCTGCATTTCAAAGCAGCATGACCCAAAAAATTATAAAAATGACTTCTCAGCCACTGTTAAAAATTGTGAGGGAGAAATGCCACTTAGAAGCCACATTTCTGTTCCAAAGGACCATGATTATTGCTGTATCTCACAGCTACATGACCCCAAAAAATTATAAATATGACTTCTCAGCCACTTTTAAAAATTGTGAGGGAGAAATGCCACTTAGAAGCCACATTTCTGTTCCAAAGGACCATAATTATAGCTGTATCTCACAGCAACATGACCTCAAAACCATTGACAATGCGAAAACTTCTTAAGATAAAGTGAGTAAATGGAATACGGTGTTGTCATGAAACCTTGCTGTCTTTTACAGTCTCCTCACAGCAAAAGAGAATAAAAGAGGAAAAGAGAATAAAAATTGCAGTAAGAAATGATCATTTTAAAAAAAAGTTTTTCAAGAGGACCATTTCTGTTTGAAAAGGAATGTGAAGTAGTCCGGCAACTAAATCGGTGACCTCGGCAATTGGGGCCACAACATCATCAGAGATCCATGCCTGATTAATCTTGATGAAAGTCAAACGATCCACATTATCTGTGGAAAGCCGGAGGCGTTTGTCTGTAATGACACCTCCAGCTGTGCTGAGGGTCCGCTCAGATATGACGCTGGCTGCTGGGCAGGACAACACCTCTATGGCGTGACGAGCCAGCTCGGGCCATTCGTCCATTTGGATACCCAGAAGTCTATTGGGTCCGGAACACATGCAAAAACATCGGTGTTGAGACGCAGATAGTCGTGCACCATGATCTTAAGCTGATCTCTGTGTGTTGGATGTGTGCCCTGCATTGCATGCATTGGTGAGGTGGTAAACAAAGATTGCCAGAGGTCACCCATTAGGCTTCCGCCACCTTGCCTGCTGCTGCCGCTACGCCTACTTGGCACTCTACTGCTGTCACGTCGCTGATGTTGTTCCACCGTGACATTTGGGGAACGTGAAGCAGACGCAACAGATGTCTCCAGTTGATCAATCAGCAAGGTCTCCATTTCCTGCATTTTACTCTCTATTTGGGTGGGTGGAAGGAAAGTGCTGAGTTTTGTTTTGTACCGGGGATCCAGGAGGGTGGCCACCCAGTAACTGTTGTTCATTTTGATGGCCTTAATGCGAGGATCATGTTGGAGGAAATGGAGCATCCAAGCACTCATGTGAGAGATGGAGCCTTGATTTCCCAAGCCTCTGGGTCGAGGGGTACTAGCAAACTGATCTTCCTCATCTTCCTCCTCCGCCTCAAATTCGCGCCAACCTCTTTCCAAGGCAGGGACGTCGGTAACATCGGTGTCTAGGAATACCTCCTCCTCCTCCTCCTCCTCCTCCTCCTCCTCCGCTGCCTCCGGCACAGCTTCAACACAGCCCTGACTTGCCTGAGATGATGCACCCTGAGAGCTGATGCGCCACCTTGCACTAGCTCTGGACCCCGAACCACTGCCTAATGAAGACCGATGAAATTGTGAAACTGTCGGGCCTTGTGGATTTGACGGAGAGAAAGGCTCCGTGTCCGCATCTGTGTCCGTCTCCTCCTCCGTCGCTGGCGGGACCTGTTGTTTCAGAGTGTCCAACGATCGTTCCAGAACTAAGATCACCACAATGCTCATGCTGACAAGGGCATTGTCCGCACTGACAATTTTGGTGGCTTCTTCAAAACTGGCAAGGATGGTGCAGAGCTCTTTCACCTGCCTCCACTCTCGGTGGTTCAACACCCCGAGGTCCGCACCGCTGCTTGTCAGGCCATGTGTCACTTCGTACTGCGTAATGGCATTGCGCTGCTGCCACAATCGCTGGAGCATGTGGAGGGTGGAATTCCAGCGTGTTGCCACGTCAACAATGAGACGGTTGACGGGGAGGCCGAGCTGACGCTGCAACGCAGCCAGGCGGGACGAAGCAGGGTGCGAACGGCGGAAGTGCGAACTCAGACCTCGAGCCTTCTTCAGCAGGAAGTCCAGACCCGGGTAGCTCTTTAGAAATTTCTGGACGACAAGGTTCATGACATGTGCCAGGCAAGGGATGTGCTCCAGCCTACCGATCTTAAGGGCGGCCAGCAGATTTCGCCCGTTATCGCACACCACCTTGCCTGGCACAAGGTTCTTGTCACCCAGCCAGCGCTCGGTCTCGTTGCTTAGAGCCGTCCACAGCTCCTGACCTGTGTGCGGACGGTCTCCAAGGCAGATTAATTTCAACACAGCCTGGTGTCTCTGGGCACGTGATGCCACCAGAGGACCTTGGGGGAACACTGTAGAAGAAAAATAATTCCAAACGCCAAAATTGCGTTTTTTTGGTCATTTTACGTCACTCAAAAAATGGAATAAAAATGATCAAAAAAGTCGCATGCATTTCAAAGTGCTAGCGATAAAAAGTACACTTCAGCCTGCAAAAAATTCCCCCTCACTGATGTACGTAGGTGTTAGTACAAAGAAGTTATTGGTCACACCAAATGGCGCCATGGCGCAAATTTCAAAAATAGAAAATGTTTGGAATTTTTTTACGGTACCAAAACATAACGGAAACCCTACATGTTTGGTATTTCCGGATGCATAACAACCTGTAGAATACAGATAACACATTATATTTACCGAAGATTGAACGCCGTAAAAGTAAAACCCTCGCAAACATGGCGAAAATAATTTTTTTTTCACAATTTGCCCCACTTGGAATTTTTTTGTGGTTTCCCAGTATATTCTATAGTATAGTGAATAACACCATTAGAAAGTACATCTTGTCCCGCAAAATAAAAGCCCTCATGTGTCTATGTAGGTGGAAAAATAAAAAAGTTATGGCTTTCAGAAGGGAGGGAAAAACGAACGTGTCACCAAAAAAAAAAAAAAAAACGCCTGGTCCTTAAGGGGTTAAGAATGGGTTAATGTAGACCTCTTAATACTTATGTTACCTGTAAAATAACAATTTTGGAGTGTTTTATTTTATAACTCTGTGTTGTGTAGTGCCTCTGTTAGGCTATGTTCCCACGGCTTAAAATTGGACGTATTTCAGTCCGTAATTACGCGCCAGAGTGCGCAAATTACAGCTGGAATGCGTCCCAGTCATTACCGTAATCCACAGTTCTCATAGAGAACTATGGATTACGTCTTCTCTCCCTCTCGGCGAATACCCCGAGGGGGAGATAAGTGACATATGAATTACCAGCGGCGTATACGCGCCGCTGGTAATGAATGTCTATGGGCCGGCGAGCTGCCGGCCCCCCGCCACCGGCCACACGGCGTAATTGCGGGGTGTATTTACGCCCTGCAAATAAGCCGTGTCAACTCAGCCTTATGCCTTCTAGAAATTAATTACTGAATCTGCCAGCTGGGTGTTACCAGTTGGGGGGGAGGTGTTCCTACAATGTCTGACATTGTCCAATCAGTACTGATGTCAGTGTGCTGCGATGCACCCCTTCAAAAACTTGAAAGGTAACACCCATTGACTGATTCAGAAACAAATTTCTGGAAGGAAAAACAGAACAACAGCACAACAGAGAGTCATAAGAGAAGATGTTCCAGAAGTGTTATTTCAAAGCAAACACAAGTATTTACTAAAACAGACATGTCAGGAGATGTCACATGTCCTCTTTGAAAGTTAATCTTTTAAAATTTTATTTAGCTATTAAAACCATTTTAGGCAATCTTAGGGATTGTTTAACCCCTTGAATAAATTTGCCCTATTGTACTCTAGGGCTCAAGGTTGATCAGATTCGTTTAATCTTCAGTAATTAGTGCTAACCCATTTGGGTAGATTTATAAAAACTACTAGTCAAGTCAAGTGGGAGTAGAATTTGGAAGTTGACAAATCAATCTCCAATAGCAGACAGTCGGGGACAAGTTGTCAATTCTCAGAGGCTTTTTGGAAAAGTAAATCTGCATCTTGATCAGTAGCCTGTACTCTTCCTAGTATTATGAATTTGTGTATATACATATTGCCTGACACTATCCCAGTAATTATATGTATTATAATCCTCAACATTTGAGCTGTTATAGAAGAATACTTTAGTTCAGGAAATAAGAATTCAATGCTGTATTTCTGTGTGCTATTATTCCTTTATACTGTGCATCGAGTTTGAGATTCCATTTCCTCTGCAGCCTCATGCAAAATGGAGCCTCTTAAGTGTTTTTCCTTCCGATACAATATGAATTACTTTGTATGATAAAACACAGAATTCACATGAACAATTTTACACTTGGTGACCCGTAGTCTCTGGAGAGAAGGAATGTAATTTCTTATTTCTACTATTCTTGTCGATTTATATTTCAGCGTTACAGCTTGCTGTTAAAATGATCTAACAATAGAGCCCGTTGTCCTTCCCTATAGCTATTTTAGATATGTTTATCTCTTATTCCAGGGCTGTCACATGCCCCTGGGAGATGTCTATACAGTGGAGTTAATTTATTTGATGCATCTCCATCTTCCAGATACTATAAGCGGCTTCATTTTCAAATGGTCAGTCACACACTTTAAATACTCTCTTGATGTGTTTACAGTTTGTGTTTCTGCCATCAGAACGAGCTTGAGCAATGGAAGGGAGATATTTGTTTGGAGATGAAAGCTTCTTTTCGAAAACTAAAATTTTGATGTTTGTAACCAACAATATTTGCGAGCTGTTTTATAAACACTGTGTTGGTTACTTATTTTTCTCTTCATGTGGGATTCTTCCAAAAAATGTTTGAAAACATGAACTTTTTGAATAATATTTGTCTGATATGATAATCGGTTCTTGGGCCTTTATTTCCACTTTTGAAGTGTATGTCAGCAATTTTAAAGTGAAAGCATTACTTTTTTTTCACTGAAAATTAAATCTACTTTTATTTTTTAAACATATTTTTTTATTAATGATTTTCCAATAAAAGAGCAGGACATAGTACCAGCAAAACAATGCATATATGATGACGAAAATGGCCAAATAATTTAAATCTCATTATAAAAGTAATTAAACCATGAGGAAAAATACATATCACATATCCTATCATAGCTCAGCTTAGCTTGGTTTGCAGCACCCATATTAAATTAGAATGATCAAAAGTACTTAACACAAAGACGTTAACAGAAAAAGAACATACTCATTTACAGAAAATATGAATGGTAGAGTGACATTGTTAAAGATAGTAAGTAAATGGAAAATTTTTCACAGTGAGTTATAAGCAATCCCTATGTGCTTTTTTCAAAACATTTTTTTCTATGTATGCCACACTTTTTCCAAAGTGTTTAAGGGCACAACTTGTTTTTCCCCAACTAAAATTATTTTGGATAGTTTTTTTGTTTTTTTTGTAAGAAAGGGGGGGAACAGCTTTTTTTAACATTCCATATGGGATCAATTACGTAATAATAGGATAACAGATAAGTAACATGTAAGGGTAGTTCCTCTAAGCCAGTTTATAAGAGAGCCAAGGCTGGTGACCAGGCCCTAACATGTCCAAGGATATTTTCAATTAAATTAAGTAAAAATACAAAGAATGGTTTTATAGAGTGATTTTCCCCACCAGATAGGGGGCGACCCAATTTTGGAGCACAGGTTTTAGAGTGGCAAGGAATATTTTCGGAAAAAGGTTTTGGGAACTATATCTCAAATAATTTTTGCAGTAATTCAGATGATTTATCATTTAGATGTTTAAAAAAGTGTAGAAAAAAAAAAGACAAAATTCATGATATCCTAAAAGAGATTTTAAAGGCCTTTTTCAGTTCTCACAATTTAAAAAATTCATGAGAAACAGATCAGGTTGGAGAGCTTTATAGTAGATTGATAGTCCCTTTTGTATTTTGGCCTGATTATTAAAAAATATCTCAAAGGGAGAAGAGAGTTTATCCATTTTCCAGCTAAAAAAGGGGATAAAAAGGGTTTTTCTAATTTTAAAGGGGATTTGTAAAGTTTTTTTTTTGAGCGTCAGTTTTAAAAATAAAAATGCCATGATCTATCCAGCTTTGTAAATCAAGTGCAGGAAGAAAACTATAGATGCAAGAAATGGTAATATTCCTTGATCTGATGGGCAGAAGGGACCTCTTTCCCCACATTTCGGGCCGGGGTAGGATCTTTAGTAGAGATTTCCTGAGACCTTAATAAACGTTGATTGGGCTTCCACAGGGCAAGTTTTATTTGGGAAAATAACTCATTGCCTTTTTCTACTGGAACCATTTTTTTTTGGGTTTTAAAATTTAGTCCAAAAAGTAGTACAGTTTATGGGGCAAAATTTGTCTAAGCCTCACCATTATGAAATTGGTATGGATTGGTATGACAGTTTCGTGCCACATTTTGTTGTGACATATTCAAAAGTGTGGACAGCAAAACAGGGGTTTGCTAAAATAAAAGGAAGGGGAGCGCACACCTGTGAAATTTTTTTTAAAATACAAAATTTTAAAAAATTTCAGGGCTTTCACCCGCCACCTGATTAGTTTACATGAAGGGCACAACTCTTTAAGGTTTTGGTGTCACGCCCAGCTGCTTGGTTCCAATTCACGTGGGGGATCCTTGCATCTAGAGAGAATCCTACTCAGTTAGGTATAATCCACATATCCATTAAACTTAACGGTTTGTTTAAAAGCAACGTTAAAACAAGCGCTCAAATTACTTTGTAAGTATTACGGTTGGAACAATGCCTTCACAATATGTATAAATAATTAAAAATATAAAAAAATTACTAGGAAAATGAATCCCCAAAATATGCCTCATTTATTTCTAAAATTATTTTAGAACACGCACTGAGTGTGGAAGTGTGGCATGAACCCCAGGGGGGGGGGCAACCTTTGTTTTTGTAAAATAATTTAGCAAATAAAAACAATTTTTTTTCAGTTAATTTTCCAGATTAATTTTTTGTATATTTTTATTTTTAATTGTTCTTACATATTGTGCAGACATTGATCGAACCGTAATAACTACAAAACCCTTTGAGCACTTGTTTTAACGTTTCTTTTACACAAACCGTTAAGTTTAACTGATATTTTGATTCATAAATGTGGCGCATCATATGCATCATATGAATCTGGCAATCTACCCCTCGCCCCATAGAATTGGTGCATACAAAAGTGTGCCAGATTTTGGCATAGGATTGTTCATACATTTTTTTGGGTCAAAGCATGCCAGAAAACTGGTGCAGCCCTCTTCAAACATGTTACCCCTAGTGTGTATACTCTTTGATAAACAAGAACACCATTTGTAGGGGGAAGGGGGAACTGAACTTTTTTAGATCCCATTTAAATCTGCCTCTACTGTGAAATTAATAAGGATTTTAAAAACAAAAGGCCCTGGGACAGGGCCCCCCAGGCAGATTTTGGATGTAAAGAGGGGGCCACTTCCTGCCAGGTAACTAGCCGGATGTGGCCCATGGCCCATACAATGCCCAGGTCTGGTTTAAATCATACTAATAGTAGCGCTAAGGCCCCCCACGCTGAGCGGGGGGCGGCGTTAGGCATTTTTATCCGGGGCACAAGCCTGGGCCTGGAGCACCGACAGCCTTGCGTTGTAGTCCGGGAGGTGTCACGGAGCAGAGAGGAACTTCCATACCCACGGAGAACTCGGTGGCCGCATAGGCAGTGGCCCTCCAAAGTGTCTGGTACAGGCAGCATGAGTATGTCATCATGCTGCCTGCGCGGCGTGATGATGACGTCACACCGCCTGTGCTGGGAAGAAGACGGAGCTGAGTGGGAGCTTCGACCGCAAAAGGGTGATACTGGGTTTTTTTTAATTTATATTTTCCCTACTTGTAAACTCTGTGGGCCATGTTACCCTATTCTATACACGCTTGGGGCCATGTTACCCTATTCTATATAAGCTGGGGGCCATTTTACCCTATTCTGTATATGCTGGGGGCCATGTTACTCTATTCTATATACGCTGGGGGCCATGTTACCCTATTCTATATACGCTGGGGGCCATGTTACCCTATTCTATATACATTGGGTGCCATTTTACCCTATTCTATGCACGCTGGGGGCCATGTTACCCAATTCTATTGTCACGGTTGGAGGTAGTGGATCCTCTGGCCCTGCAAGCGATGGGTAAGCCACGCCAGGGAACGGAATTAGTGGGTCCCTTTTTTCACCAAGCCCGCCGCAAAGCGGGAGGACTTACTGCGGCGGGGGTCTACCAGGTCGTTTAACCCCTGTCTGACTTGTTTGCGGAGGCCCCGAAGTGGCAGGGTACAAAAGGGAAGGCAGGCTCGTAGGGGAAGCAAAGGTCAGGACAGGGGGGTCAAGGGTTCGGGGTCTGGACAGGCAAAAGGGTTTCAGGGCAGGGGCAAGTTTCATTTTCGGGGGACGGGCAAACCTTGGGTACAGGGCTAATCGAAAAGGTTTTGGGAACGCTTCTCAATAGGAAAGGGGGCACTAAAGACCCGGCGAGGTAACTGGAAGGGGGGCCCTTAAATAGGGGCACGACCGGCAATAGCCAATTACCGGTGGCGGGCCCCTTTTTAAATTCAACACTGTGGCGCCCCGCGCCCCTAGGGAGCGGCCACCGCCCGGGGGGACAGAGACACCCGAGCAGGTGCGGGGCCCGGGGTGAGGAACTGAGCACCGGCGGGGACGAGGGCGCAGGGGCATCCGTCACAGTACCCCCCCTCCCTTTAGCCCCCCCTTCTTTCGGGTCAAAGGGAATTTCGGGATTACTTACGGTCCGAATGTTCTCCTCCGGTTCCCAAGCCCTTTTCCCGGGCCCGAACCCCTTCCAGTCAAAAAAGAAAATATCTTTCCCCTAGTCTTCCTCATACCCAAAAACTCCTTGACCAAAAAAACATTGGACCACAGCCACAGATAAGGGGGGGACTTTTTTCTGGAGAAACATTCAGGACAGGGTTTTATAGTGAGACATGAAAGGAGTTCGGGATGGCATGGTAGGGGGGGGGGAGCCAGGTTTATAGGCCACCGGGTTTATGCGCTTAAGGACCTCGAAAATTTCCAAAAAGCGGGGGGCCCAGTTTTGGGAGGTTTGGGGTCTTTAGGCGGGCAATTTTTGGCCACAGCCACACCTTTTTCACCCCCGGGGAAAAAAAAAGGGGGAAAGGGCTTCTTTTTTTATGTGCTTTACCTTCGTGCGCTCAAAAAAGGACAGATTGGCGGGGCAGGACCAATGGCTTCATGTCCTGGGCCAGGCATTGCTGCCGGGAAAAAAACCCAGACGGGATGCCAGGGGGAGAGGTGGGCAGGGATGCAGGCCGAAAACGATGTAGAAGGGGGGGGGCACCCACGGGCCCGGGCTAGGGGAATTTATACGAAAATTCCCCCATAAAACAAGTTGGACCATCATCTTGTCGAGCCAAGACAAGTAGCGCAGGGGAAACCCACCCCAGAAACCCGGTTTTTACTCTCTCCAACCCGTCCATTGGGTCTTGGGGTGGGAAGCTGAGAGAAATCAAGCTTCACCTGGAGTTGAAAGAAAGGGTCACCCGAAGTCCGTGAAACGAAAAATGTGGTGAAAAAAAAAGCCGGCCCGGTGCGGGCCAGAAGGCAGGGGCCCGGCAAAGGGACAAAAGCGCCATTTTTTTGGAAAAACCCATCTGTGACCACCCCCGACAACGGTTACCGGACGAAGGAGGGAAGTCGGTTTCAAAGTCCATCCCACGTGAAAACCTTTGGTTGGGAGGGAGGGTAGTGGGGCAAGAGCCCCCTCGGTTGTCGAGGTGTCTTGTTGCGGGGGACAAAGGACACGACTCAACGAATTCCCCGACATCTTTTGCGAGGTCCTGCCACCCAAAAACCGTGATAAGAAAACGTTTTTGCGAGCACCGGGATGACCGGGGACCAATGACAGTGTCCCCACTTCAGGTTTTCGCCTACAGCCAGGGCTCAATGTCTTCCCCCCGCGGGACCCCCTGGAGGTCGACGGGAGCTGCGGAGAAAGACGCTCTGGAGGGTTATGTGCTCTGGGTCATTCTTCACCCACCACTTCGGAGGGACGAGAGAGGGGCTGCCTTCACATTTTTTTCCGCAGGGGCGGAAGTGGATCTGGAAGTTGAACTAGGAAAAAAGAAGGGCCCCCCCTGGCCCAAAAATTGAGTCATGAGCCCTGGAGGTACGGCGTTCTTGTGATCTGATTAGATACAGAGGGATGCTGATCACCCCAAAAAGATAACGCCCTTCCTCCCTGCCATTTGAAAGGCCAATAACTCCCCGCCTCCTTATGTAATTCTCTTTGCTGGGGGAATGTCCCCTTGGAAAAGAACCACATGTGACCGTTTTTCACGTGGGCCCCTTTTGCGTGAGGGTTTCTCCCAAATCCCCGATGGGGGAATTACTTAACGAGAAGGCTTCAAGGGGTCCGGTTGCGACAGGGTAGGTGCGGGGCAAAGGCAGTTTTATTTTACGGGAAACCTCCCCACCCAAGGGCCAGCTGCATGGGTTTAGGTTTTTCTTTAGGGGCCACAATAGGAGCCACCAGCATGGAGAAGTGTGGGATAATGCCTTGTAATTCAGGGAACCCAGGAAAACCCCTGTAGGCCCAAGGCCAACTGGGGGTGGCCATTCAACATGGCCGACAACTTGGGGGTCCATCTGTAGACCCCTGATCAGAGAGGGTGTACCCAGAAAGGGAAGACTTTTCTTGTAAAGAAAGGCACTTTTCGAGCTTGACATACAGACGGTTAGCAGTAAAAAGCCGGAAACTTGTGCACGTGGGGCCTGGTGGGATTCTGGACAGGTGAAAAGATCAGATGCATCCCGTAGACGACCACCAGGTTACAGAGTCTCCCCGAAGATGTCGTTGAAAAACTCCCCCGAAGACTGAAGGGCATTACAGAGCCAAGGGCATGACCAGGTACTCGAAGGCCCCATCTCGAGTATTGAAGGGCGTCTTCCCCCGTCCCGTCACAAACCGAATCAGGTTGTAGGCCCTTGAGGTCCCTTTTTGGGGAAAAATCTTGGCTCCACGGGGCCGGGAAAAAACTCAGTAACAAAAACAAGGTATGTTCTTTTGGTGATCTTGTTGAGACCGCGAATTGATACATGGACGTGGGATCCATCCCTTCATTACGAAAAAGAACCCGGCACCAGCCGGAGGGAGGACTTTTAAAAAAAACCCCTTCTGGGTATTCTCCCTTTATGTAGGGGACATAGCCCAAAGGGTTTAGGGACAGACAGAGGTAGGGAGGGGTTTTTCCGGCAGAAGGGCAATAGGGCAGTCATAAGGGCAAAAGGAGGGAAGTCTCCGGCTTTCTTCTCGAAGACCGGCCCAAGGCTTAGACGGTACTGGAAAGTGGGGAACCGACAGGGACCACCAAAAAGCGAGACCGACATTCTTCCCCCAAGCAGGACTTCGCCCTTCTGCCATTGAGACGGGCATGGGGCGCGCCACGTAATCTCTCCTTATGATGCCCCTACTTGAAGGAAAAAAAGGCTCATACGTAGTGGACTGGTTTGTGAGGATCTCCCCACTGACAGAGGAATGGCCGAGGTTTCTCCAGGAGGACCAGGGGAATTATGCTGAACCCCCGGGGCAGTGTCCAAGAAATTTCCAGCCGACCCGAGTCCCAAGAAGGGCTAGGCTTAAAAGTGGGTACCAGGCCCAGGCCGACCAGGAGGGGTATTTCAAATGAGGAGAGGGGTTTGGTGACCCCTAGGGCCCTCCCCCGAAGCCTATTTTGCGCTCTTTCCCCGGGGACGTTCGAGGGACGGGAAACCCAAGAGACATAGGTTCTCCTATTGTCGGTAGACAAGGTAGACACATTTTCGGACTGGTTCATCTTTTGCGGAGCTCCTACGTCTCCCGCAAAGGGATATCAACCTGGGTCCAGATGAATGGCCCCCTTTTAACAAAAACGGCTCCCGGGGGGAGGGGGCATCCTTAATTGGCTGGAAGGCCCTTCTTTAACGTGGCGCAAATACGCATCGTTCAAGCCAACTATGATGCTATGTGTGGAATTGCACCGAATATCACCAGGGGAAAATTTCCCCTTGCTGCGGTTCGTATGGCGGTCTGGCAGAGGGAAGCCCCCCCGGCTCTTCGAAACAATTTGCGGAACTCCTGTAGGAATTCCAAGATCAGCGGGACGGGTAAGCCTGAGCTTGCTGCGCAATCTGCTTCGATTGCGGGGCCACGATGGTGGGGATGTTAGAGGCCCCTTTGGCGGGCCCAGGGCCGGATTTACTGTCACGGGGGAGTTGTGGATCCCGGACCCCCGCAACGATGGCGTAAGCCACCCCCAGGGAGGAATTAAGTAGTCCCTTTTTTTCACCAGGCCCCGCGCCCCCTGCGGACTTGTTTTGCGAGGCAGCGAGTGAGGCGGTGAAAAATCGTAAGGCAGGCCGTGTCGGGGACAGGCAGAAGGTCGGACAGGGGCAAGGTTCGTGGTCATGGACGGCGGAAGGACGGGGCGGGGGAAAGATTCTGGAAAAGGAGGGAAGAAAAATAGGTACAGGCTAATCAAAAAAGGCTTTAGGAACGCTTTTCAATAGGCAAAGGGCCAAAAGATCCGGCGGGTAAACTGGGAAGAGGCAGGTTTAAATGGGGGCAGCGACCCAATAGCCAATTACGCGCGGGCCCTTTAAATTTAACACTCCGGCGCGCACACCCGGGGACTGGCCCGCCGTGCTGAGGACAGAGACAGCCCCCAGGGGACGACGCGCCCGCAAGCCGTGCGGGAGCGGCCCGCTCCAGCGGGGGACGGATGCGCCTTACCCGGGACGAGGGAGTACGGCGTATTAGTGGGGGCTCCCAAAAAACACAATTTGCGGCCATATGTATGTGCCGTATACATCGTTGAACATAACCTTAGTCTTTACCCTTTACAAAAGCTCATATTAGCACATGGGTTTAAAAAATCTGGTGCATGTTTTAAAAAGTCTTACTTTTTTTCCTTATTCATTCCTTTTTCATCTGCACCCAAATTTTTTTTTGCCATGCCGCTTAGGCTGCCCTTTCTGATGTCAGCCCCTTTAAATCAAGGCCACCCCCTTTGTCAGATAGGAGCAAAGTGTCTATAAAAGCCCCAAAACACATAGTAAATGTGGTGTAAAGATGTACGCCATATTTTTGCCAAAATTGCACCCAAACTGGCACATCTGCCTTGATAAATGTCTCCAGTAGCTCAGACATTGAATTGCATTGATGGGGAAACCCAAATTTTTCAGAAATTTTTACTTTAAAAAAAACAGTATTAGTGGAAAGTATGCAGGATTTGGGACTTAAACAAAATGTTTTGTACTGCTCCTTAAAATTTCCAGGGGGAGCATTCTTTGGACACCAAAGGCACATGTAAAGATCGGGGGTTGGCCCCGTTTTTTTGGGAAAACTGCGCCTCACCGCTCGATCCCCAAATTGGGCCGTGATGCTTTGGCGCAACCTCAACACTTTTGGCTGCGCCTAACATAAGGGGTGTGCAAGGCGCGCCGTGGGCTTTAAAATTTTTAAAACTCCGAGGCATGCCCTGATCGCGTCGGAAAAGTAAGGGGGCATTGCAGAGCTCGACGTTCCGCAGGCAACCTATTTAATGTGGTCTATTTTGAGCGAGAAGTCGAAGGGAGCGCAAATTTTTTGTAATGCGCTCAAGTTTTTACACTTACAGCATTGTAAGTGTAGAAGAATAAATGAATTTCAAGAAGAAAAAAATAATTTTAAACAAAAAATCCTGCTTGGGCGGGCCCTAGTCCCAGCAAGCCTTTTTGTTGAAATAAGAATTTCATTAAACTTTTTAAGCAGCCCCAATACATCAAAAATTATTTTATGGAAAATGGTAAAAAACTTCTGTCAAACCCCTGGCAAAAAGCGGCTTGGGGATTTGGGTTTTGTGATGTTAAATTTGTGTAATTTTTTTCGACTTCAATACATTTTTTTTGGGAATTTTTTCCTGGGAGCTAATAATAAAATTGCAAAGATTTTAAAAATTATTAATACTGTACTTGATTTAATTTTTCCAGCACTTGGGTATGTCGGGTTTATTAAGTAAATCATTTCTTTGACAAAAGCATTTTTTTCTTTACTTCATACTTTTTTAATGATTTTTGACGCGAAATCCGTTCCGGGGAAATTTCATTGCAAAAAATGTGCCCCCTTGTGAAACCCATTTGCAAAATTTTGAACGGATTTCGGGTCGGAAAAACCGTATGAAGAATAAAAGGGTGGGCATTGAAATGAAGTACTTAAAAAAAAAAAATCCAAGTGCCTAACAATTCAATCAAAATATTAGTAAATATACCAATAACATTAATGAAAATAACTGTATATATTTTCTCCTAAAAAAACATTTTTCCCCCTATAAAAATATTCCAAAGTCCGGACAATTACACAATTTAACACAAAAAAGCCAAAGCGATGTGTGCAGTGTTATTTTGGGTATTGTTTTATTAAAAAAAGAAAAGTCTTTTACAGATGTTCATTTTGGTTTTTTGTTGTACTAAAAATGAAATGTTTTGTTCTTATTCACATTTTATTCTATTTTGTATTCCAGTAAGAGCCAGCAAAGCACAGGGCTGGCTGGGACCTGTGGTTTCCAAACGGATTTCTTTTTTCCCAGGCTTAGTTCTGGACGTATTTACAGACGTATTTACTCCGTAAATACATCCCAACTGACCAAAATAACTAACAAGTAGCTAGAATGGTACCAAGGGGAAATCCGGACGTATTTACAGTCGTAAATACGGCCGTAAATATCCTGTTTTTTCCATTTTTAGCCATTCAAACACTTGTTCCTTATTTTAAGGCTCATTTTGGTGTTTATTTAGGGATGTAAATACTCTGTAAATACATCCGAACTAAGCCCTGGGAACATCGAAATCCTGCATGGGAACCACAGGCCCACCCAAACCTTGCTGTCGGCTCTTGCGGGACAACAAATAGAATAAAAGTAAATGAAGAAGAAATACAAATTTTTTTGTAAACAATAGACCAAAAGAACATCTGTACAAATTTTTTCATTTTTTAATAAAAACAATAGACCAAAATAAAAACATCTGTCCAACACGCATGGTTTATTAAATTAAAATTAGTTAAATTCCTCCCTTTTTTAAGACCTGATCTAGCTTTTTTTTTTTTTTGGAGGCTTAAAAATTTATTTGCTTTTATTTTAAATGATCAACTTTTTTTATACTTTGCAAAGTATTTGTTTTAATTTTTGATTTTTCACTTCATTCATTCATTTTAAAGACAACTTTTTTTGCTTTCATTAACATGTTTTAAAAATTTTTTCGCTTTTTTTCCAGCCTGTCCGAATGGGAATACATGTTGGCGCAGTCCTTCTGCGCCTAAGTTCTGCAATGCCCCCCACACGGGCAGGCACAGGAATTTTACACCGCAGTATGAGCGCACCCCTGGGGAGGTGAATCTTAGGGCATCCTTCTGCGCAAAAGTTCCCACTGCGCCTCACAAACTGGCGAGGACGGGGAACTTTACACCGCATTAGAACCCCCTTTGGGGGTTGAAAAATGAGGGCAGTTTTCATTTTAGAGGGGCGAAAACGGGCGCCCCAAACGCACCATCTCATACATTTCCCCCCAAGGGGAAGCCCCATTTCTTTTTCTGGTATATTGTGTATAAAATACATGACCCAAAGAAGCTCCTGCCCTCATCATAGAAAGTGATTTCCAGCTTCCAGCAGCTTTTTCTGACTGTTATATGAAAGGACTTACCTTATGTGCATTAGTTACCTGCTTCATTTTCCTTAAACTTAATTTTTCATTAAGTTGCTTGGAACCAATCACCAGTTTTCCATAGAGTTATGATTTCAACATACAGTGATTGTAGGGGAACCAATATATTGTATGCTGGGGACTACGTTTTTTTTTTTAAACCAGTTTATATATTTATAATAAGTTTTTTTATATTGGTAATTTTTGTCATGTTATAGATCTCTTTTGTGTTAAATTGATGTCATGTTTCAGAAGTGTTCAGGCCATAAGTTAGGAGCCCTTCTCTGATATGAATTGGTGGGGACTATGACTTGTATGGACACTTATTTGTTTCCTGAAGTGGAATGTTGGAGTTTTTTTTCCCTTTTTTATAAGTAGCATACATTAAAAAATTAACCCCTTCCCCATTTGAGTACTTTCTTTTTACTTTGAGAAAGATGTAGGAGCTAGCTGAGAGCCGAGCCCCCTCCATGCCATGGGGGCGACTGCGAGTTTTCCTTTAGGAACTGGGGCTGGGGATAACTCTATCTTGGGTTTTTTAAAAATTTAGATCTGCTTTTAAAAGTGACGCACCATTTTGGCAGGGTTTTTAAATAGAGGTGCCTCTCGCCTCACCATTTCCCCCCACACTCAACTAAGGGGTGCCAACTGATTGTTATGGCACCAGGGGCACATTGAAGACTCCCGGGTGGGAATTTCACCCACCAGAGGGAAGTATGTTAGGAAACTGTTATTGTACCTTTTCCTGCCATTATAAATTATTGTAGAGAGTGTACAAGCATTGGCACAACCCAGTGGGCAAGTATCCTGGGGACCAGAGAACAAGTAAAAAAATATTAAAAATTTTTTTTATCACCAATGCAAAAGGGGGGCTTAAAATGTATGGATGTATGGATACTGTTGAGAACTAATTTAAAATGTATGCGCAAAATAAAATTCTGGAGTGCTTCTGTAAAGGGCCCTTTTTAAAAAACATAAAAAAAAAACAAATGAAAGGGGAAAATGTTTCCCCCAAATAAAAAGAAAAATTATGTTTTACAAAAGTAAGACCAAAAGGGATGTCTTTAGGGTAAAAGTTTACACATGTAAAGGGAAATATGCAGGGTGCTATAAAAAGCCGCAATATAAACCCGCTTTCTTCAGAATTTTGCGCTTTGGGCAGCAAAATTTCTTCGAAGCCCCATCTACATTTTTCCTTTTCCCCGGTGTAAGCGCCAGAAACAAGTGACATGTCCCTTCTTTCTCCCAGGGCGTAATATGTGTCAGGGAAGATGGTAGGTATTCATAGCACTCAATGAGAGCTATGAATTACCGTATTTACCGGGTGTAATTATGGCCTATTGTTGCCCAATCACGTGCCAAATTAACGCCCCATAAATATGCTGTGAACATATCCTTATGCAGTCAGTCAGCAAGCCTGCAGTGGTAACATTACTTTTGGAAGTAAACAGAAAACCAGGAGAGACTGAAGAGCCAGCGCTGGAACCGAGGTGAGGAGCAATGGGGAGTATTTATGTATTTTTTTTTCTTGAGTCAGCAGTTCTTAATTAATTTATCTTTTTATGTACTGCAGCAACCCCTCAACATTGCAGTATATTTATGAATCCAGATGAGCTGAGAACCAAGATCGAATTGCCTATCATAAAAATAGCCCCCCAAATCACTTTGCTAAAACCATATTAAAGTATACGCTGGAGATTATAGTTCCTGACCTGAATATAATAGCTTTCTGCAACCGTAATGTGTGCCAGCACTGTGGTGTATTGTCTCAGCACAGCTACTCTATGACTTACTAACTTTACATATCCATGGAGGACATCAGGCCAAAATCAAAACTGCCATAAAATGAATTTTCACTTTCACTTATAGAAATGTGCTTTACTAACACCTATCATTTGCATCTGCTGTCTCTTTTCATTCTCCTGCTTCTCGCTGCAGGGGACATGCTCTCCCAAACACAGGCCACCATCCTTTACTGCCATACCCACGCCTCCTCCTCAGCCGCCCATAGAAACCCTGCTAACCTGTTGCCATTCGCTGTAACGCTGTTTCTGCCCGTCTTTTAATGTGTGCTGCTATGTAACGCCCGATCCGTCAGCAACAAACTCACTGCTGTTCATGAGACCATTATCTCTCAACTTCCCTCAACCTGCTGGCCCTCACAGAAACAAGAGGCTCCAGCAAATGCAGACACCGCTTCCTTGCTGCTCTCACCTATGTTTGGCCCCCCCTTTATATTAAAAAAAAAAACCCACTCACCCACACCCCCAGACCTGAGAACAGGCCGGGTGAGGAGTTGCAAAGCTTTCTCTCTCCACACTGCACTTATCAGGTCCTTCCTCCTGCAACCCTCCCTCACTTTCCACTCCTTTTGAGGTCCACAACCCTCAACACTTAACCAGCCATTTTCCATCAGAGTCGCAGTTGTCTTACAGACCCCCACGGATCCTCCCCGCCAGATTCTGGATCATTTTGCCGCCTGGCTCACACATCCTCTCTCTGAAATGGCCCACATCACATCCAAGGGGTGGTGATTTCAAACAACCCCAGTTGATGACCCCAAATGTCGACCTTCTGCCACACAGATTCTTTCATAACCTCCTCTCATGGCCTACTTGCAGTTTTACTGACATCCCCAACCCACAAGGGTGGGAACGTCTCTGGATCTGGTCTGGTCTGTCATCTTTCCTCAATTTCTAACTCACGAATTCTCCTATGCCTCTCTCTGACCCATCATCTTATCACCTTCGTTTATACAGTCACAATTTCGTCAGCCTTGCTCTGACAAACCTGCCCCATCATTCCATACAGAAATAACCGGGGCGGCGGCTCCGCTCCCACCCAGCTCCATTAATACTCAAGAACACACAGACACCAATACAGTCCTCACTGCCCCCAAACGGCTCCTCCCTCTCCTGTCCCAGACCAGCTGTCAAACGTTACAATGAAAACTCTCGCAACCACCCTGGACATTTGGCACCACTACAACCATACACCACACCACCAGAGTCAGACGCCCGCAGCCCTTGGCACACACCTCAACTTCGATTTCTCCAGCGATGTTCCAGTTTGTGACTGAGTCGGATTGTGGAGAAAGTCAAAGCTAACCTTCGACTTTCTCCAATACAATACCATGTCTCAGGACTTATCACACACAAACTGCCCCCTATCACTTCGGCAAACAAAATATTTTCCACCTCCTCCACTCCCCACTACACCAACAACCCAAAACGTGGCCTCTTGACACCTTCCACTCCCTCCTAAGGCCTAAAGCACCAGTCTCCGGACACTTACCACTGTGCTGAAGACCTGGCCACTCTACATCAAAAGACAAAATGAAAATATCCGCTAAACATATCTCAGTCCCCAAATAATACCCATCCGGTGTCCCACCCCGCTCGTCCTGTAATCTACTCGCCATCCCCTTGACCCGACGACAGAGGAAGAAGTGTGTCCATGCGTCTCCTGTCTGCTCGTCGCCACCACCTGCCTCTACTGACCCCATACCATCCCACCTCCGTCCAGTCTATTTCACCAGCGTCCTCTCTCACCTTACGCTATCTGTAACCTCTCTCGTCTCCACGGGATCTTTCCATCTTCCTCAAACACGCCATCATAACGCCCTTTACTAAAAAAGCCCCCCTGGAACCCGTCCTGTGCTGATAACTTACCGACCAGTCTCTGAACCGAGCCCATCTTCATCTCTAAACTCCTGGAACCTTGGTCTACACTCGCCTAATCTGCTATCTCTCTGCTAACTCCTCTTCCTTGACCCCGCTGTCACATTCCAGGTTTCCGCACCCTACACTCCACTGGGAAGACTGCCTTAGTGGTAAAGTCTAAATGACCTCCCTAAACATCAAAATCTCAGGGTACTACTCATTGTTGCTTCTCTGGGACTCCCTGCAGCATTTGAACACTGTGAGTCACCAACTTTCTCCTCAGCATGCTCACATCCATTGGCCTCCATGACATCCGCACATCGCTTGGTTCTCGTCCTACCTCTCTGACCGCTCCTTCATTGTCTCATTTTCTGTTCCACCTCCACTTTCCTCTTCCTCTTGCTGTTGGGGTTCCTCAGGAGTCAGTTCTAAGGTCCTCTCCTCTTCTTCATTGTACACAAGCCCCCATAGGACAAAACCATCAGTAGATTTTGGCTTCCAGAAACCATCTCTATGGCGGATGACACCCAATATACACCTCCTCCGTGACATCAACACCATCCTTGCTACAAAACACCCAGACGTCAGTCCGATGTCTCTGACATCAAGTCCTCTCTCCCATCTGAAACTAAAACCGTCACAAAGACTGAACTTCATTGTCTTCTCCGCCATCTACTAACCAAGCCCCCCCCCCCTGCTATTTTTCTGTTTCTGTATGTGTTACCCTCACGCAGTTCACCTAGGCAGCAGGAGCCCGCTGTTCAGGGTTTTAGTGAATTCTGATCTGACCTTCCACCCCCATAAATCCAACTCCCTTGCCCAATCCTGATCACCTGCACCTCAAGAATATCAACTAAAATCCCATCCATTTCTCCAACTGTGGAAAACGACTCAAACTCTCATAACTTGCTCTTATACTTTCCTCGTCTTGACTACTGGCAACTCCTTGCTTATCGGTCACCCACTCTGCAAAACTCTCCCCTCTTCCAATCTGTCCAGAATGCAGCAGCAAGGCTTGTCTATCTCTCTCAGCCGCTATACTATGCCTCTACCCTTTGTCATCACTGCAACTGGTTGCCCATCCATACAGGTACAGTATAAACACAGCACTCTCGGAACACCATAAAGCTCTCCACAACTCGCTGCTCCTCCCCTACATCTCCTCCTAGTCTCTGTCTACCCGCCCCTACCCGTGCTCTCCGCTCTTGCTGATGATAACAGACTACATTCCTAAATCATCCAAACCCCCCATGCCCGCCACAAGTTTTTACACGTCGGAAAACCAAATTCTCGGAATATGCTACCGGGGGCCGATCAGGCACTTTCAAAACCCCTCACATTTTTAAAGGGGGCCCCTGAAAAAAACATTTCTCATTTTGGCCCCCAAAGATCCCTAACTGCATCACACACATCGTCATCCTGCACGGGGCACTCACAGGCATTATCTGTATAAGATGTACATCTGGTGGCGGGTTCATCCATTTTTCAGTAAAACACCCCCTATTTAGAAACAGGGCCCGGACCTTTGTAAACTGGCACTTTTAACCCGTAGTTTCACCCATACCCCCTAATAGATTGTAAGCTCCAGAGCAGGCCCCCACCCCTTGTGTCTCATTTGAATACTTTAATGTATAATGACTGTATGTTTACCCTTGAATTTGTAAAGTGCTGCGGAATATGTTGGCGCTATATAAATAAAGATTATTATTATTATTATTTGTATCTATCTATGTATCTATCTATCTATCTATCTATCTATCTATCTATCTATCTATCTATAACAGGAAAAAGGCAGCATAGTGACTGGAGTCCCTTCATCCCCTATAGTTAAGTCCCTGGATATTCCTTCGATGATATCGAGTGTCTCTTTGTAAAATATTTTGAGGTTTAGGGTTCGATGATATAGGGTTTTTTACTTTGTCTCTTCATTTCCAATCTACTAGCTGAATAAACTTGCTTATTAGAATTTACTATGTTCACCCGGCTTATTTGGGGGCATGCTTGCGGGCATATTTCGCTGCGTATTGCGCTTAATACGTGGAAAAATGCACCCCACAATTAGGGTAATCCATAGCTCTCAGAGAACTATGGATTACGCCTCGTCCCCCCCGCGTGTAAAATACGATCGTATTGTACGCGTCGGGAGATAAGTGACATTACACGCCACGAGTATTGCATGTCTATGAGCCCTTAGGAGTACGTGCTGATCGGTACGACTCCCAAATCACCCGCCATGTGAACATACCCGAAGGGTCTATTCAGGTCATTTTGGCAGCCCATGTGTTGTATCCATTGGGATACATTCTTATGGTATGACCATGGATGCCATAAATGGCCTATATGGATGCCATAAATAGAAGTGGTCTACTATGCTTTTGTGTCCCATGCAGACAAAGTATATGTTTGTTAAATAGTTCAAGGGTAGTCCGATTAGGACTACATTTGTCCTATCGAAGGCTATGTCCCTGTCATGGTCTCACTGTGGTGTCTGTTGGGATACATTTTTACATAATTCCAATGAATATCAGTAATGGGCTGCCAAAAGGACATGTGAATTGAGATTTACCATGAAGAAGTCATCTGAGGAAACAAACATTGTTTTCATAGGAATGTATTAAATTATTCCAGACGTGGGACTTGGTTTTGGGTGTTTTTGTGTTAAAATACCTATAACTACAAACATTGGGGACAATCTGGCTGCTCTAATACCAGATTGCTGGTGGATAAGGTCACGAACTTGTTTGCAGCAATATGTGAGATTTAGAAGGTGACTTCCACCAAATCTTTTACCAACTTTGATCCATCCCTGCAGCTGCACTGTATGGTTACATTATCCTGATCAGTTGTTATGGTTGGAGAAAGGTTTTCTCTCCAGCAAACTCTGTTTTAGTAGCACTCTACCCTGGCTTAAAGTGGTGGTGGGTCACTAACCCCATGTCTTTATAGCAGTATTTCCCTGAAAGAACAACTTTAAATAACAAGAAGCAACACCCACTATCTGTGCTCTCTGTTTCTATGAGGTGAATCAAACATTTTTTTTCTCAGTTTACAGTGAGTGGGGCACTATTAATTTAGTTTGAAAGGTTTCGAGGGGCTATTGCTTTTATTAGAGATCTCCACAGTTGGGCTTGGCACTGGCTATTCAGTTTGACAGAGTCTAAGGGATAGCAGATCTTCACCCTTTAACCTCGTAGAACAGGTCTCTGGGCTTTGCTGCTGCGTACTCCCAGGGTGTGTCCACCAGTCACTGACTGGTGAGACTGGCAGGCCAATGGTAGTCAAGGACTGGCCAAAGGTCAAATTTAGAAGTAGAAAGGCGTCTAGGCATTAAACAAGCCGGAGTCAGGGAAAGCTGGGTTTTTACAAGAGGCGAATAATCAGGCCGAGGGTAAAGAGAAGAGAGAAGTCACAGGCAAGCCGAGTCAGGAGCTAGAGACAATACAGTAGAAGGCACACACCAGGTATTACAAGGCTCAATAACTGGCAGTGAGCAGGGTCAGCAAGGTTTACATAAAGAACAAGTCCAAAATAGTAGAAGTCGCACACCGTTCTATTTGGAAATTGGGTGCTCATGGAAGGATGACCAATACAAATTTGCAATATCTAGTAATCCACGGCACACCATTCAATGCAAAAGTGGTTTGGTTTTATTCAAGCATCTAGGGCGACATGTATGAATGGGGCTGCGCCAGATATCTGGCGTCTTTTCAGCCCGATATCCAGCGCAGCCCTGTTCACTTCACTGAAATGCCTACCATGCACCAGAATCAGGCGTATTACAGAGCGCAAGTGGCAGGATTTAGGAGGGCATGCAGGACTAGAACCGTATGAAGCTACATATTTATAGCTTTGCTACGACATTTCTAGGCACAGTACTGCTGGAAGAGGTAGACCACTTTCAAAGTGGTATACCTGAGCCAGAAATGTTGTAACAAGCGCTAGGATGTGCCTGATTTATTACCCCCTGTAGAGCATATGTATGAAATTTGGTGTTTAAACGCCACATTTCATACATACCGCCCATAATCTCCAGCAAGATTCATTCGTATATGTTCAGAAAAGGAATTCATTGCTCATTCAATGATATTTTTTATAATGAATTCTTATTATATTATGTTTATATATTTTATTTCTGAAGAACATCATGCCTGGTCACCTTACTGTCCATTGAGTTGTTACAATAGAGCTGCAACAAAGAGATTGCATTAGAGTTTAAAAGAGTTATCCACCTCGTTAAAAATTCAGGACGTTTCAATTCTATTGAAGAACCTTCCTCAGACACATCACTGGGATAGTGGTAGATAGGCAGGACTGGAGATTATGGGTGACATGTATGAACGAGGCTGCACCATATATCTGGCATCTTTTCAGCCAGATCAGACACAGCCCGTTCATACGTTTTTAAATCTCCCGCAGCCATTATCAGGCACATTAATAGTAACCTGGGGACTTTTAAATGCGCCCAAATCTCGGGGGTAGGGGAGGGGGGGTGCACTAGAACCGTGCAAAGCTACATATTTGTAGCTTTGCAGGCTTTTCTAGGGGCATTACTGTGGAACAGGTATACTACTTTAAAAAGCGGGTTAAAAAATCAGGCCATTAGCTACATGTTTGAATAAAAAACAAAACATTTTTGGGTTTGAATGGTGTTAGTCTCTCAAATTTAAAAGATTAAATAACGAGTCCCTATGTTTGGGCCCCGTCTTTAACTGCTACCCACCTTGCCTGTAAGTACCTCCTGCATCCCATAAAGAGGTGGTCAGGTAAGTTCATTCCCACAGGTCCCATAGCAGAATGAGATGGGGCCCCACCACCTAAGGACAATAAACTAAAATAGTGGTATAAGTAGCAATATTTAAATGCTATGAGTAAGGCTATGTTCACACGGCTTATTTTGGGACGTATTTCAACCCGTAATTCGCGCAGTACGGCGCGAATTACGGGCTGAAATACGTCCCAGTCATTGCGATGATCCACAATTCTCATAGAGAACTATGGATTACGTCTCCTCTCCCTACTCACACAATTCGGCGAGTGACATGTCAATTATTCATGGCTCCCCCGCCTCCCGTAACAGGGTAATTATGGGGCAAAATACGTCCCGCAATTAAGCCGTGTGAACATAGCCTAAGAATCTAATATCCAAAACTGTCAGCGTGTCCTCCGGCTTGTATCTGTTCACTAGCCTGTCCATTCTGGCATGCATGGTATGTGACCCTTTGCCTATTTTTTTGTTTAAATAAAAAATTTTTTTTTGAAATAATTTTATTGGAAGCTGGTGATTTTTTTACTTGAATTCATCTGTGTATTCCAAGATGTGGTTCTGCTGTGCTGTGTCTCCATCAAATACAGCTGTGACTATGGGTGAGCTGATCAACGCATGTTCAAGTCTCCTGTGTGTAGCAATATTTCAAAATATAAATGATACGGTAGCTCCATATATCAGGGAACGCACATAGCAGAATATAGCATATTCTGTATAGAAGAAAACCACTAACTAATTTCCCTAAAAAAGGAAAAAGTTCTTTCCAAAGTGAGCCCCCTTAACCTCTGGGCCCATGTGTACAAATTCTGTAAGAACGGATAACTAATATTGTGCTCTGTGGCTCACAAGACCAACCAGAACATATAGAAAATCCACCCATCCTTTAGTAATGAATAAAACAACCATTAATAGAGTGGCCTTGTGTGAAAAAATTTAATTACTGAACCACTTTTTTTTCCAGGCGGCAATATAAAAAGATTAACAATGTTGGCTTTGTTCTATCTTGAAAATCTATAGTCACTTGTATTACCATTTCATTCTTTTAATATCTCAATATAAGACTAATTATAGAATATTTTTTTTAAAATTTTGATTTGAGCTAGAAGATTATTTCATGGCCCGATAAATTTCGTTTTTGAAGGGCCCTTTCATTTTTTTCTTTATTTGGTTTTACTACCAGCTGAGGACAGTTCCTCGACTTCCAACAAAAATACAATGAGGACTATAAAATAAAGGTGATATGCTCTTTGTATAATAGAACATGGCTTAATGTTCAAATTAGCACTTTCTTTAGGAAGTATTTTAAATATGATGTGAGCCCCCTACTGTGCTTCCTCATTCAATGATATTTTTTATAATGAATTCTTATTATATTATGTTTATGTACTTGTTTTCTGAAGAACAGAATGTAAAATAGCATCATGCCTGGTCACCTTACTGTCCATTAGGTTGTTACAATAGAGCTGCAACAAAGGGATTGCATTAGAGTTTAAAGGAGTTATCCACCGCGTTAAAAAGTAATTTAAATAGTTCATGGGCCCAAAATAAGGTAACTGGAAAAACACTTAACAAGCACGTTTAGGTGTTAATGGAAGGCAATCTTTTAGGAGTCACCGTAAAAGGCACTGTTTTTGAAGACCCCTAGCTAAAGTTTCCTATAAGTATTTTTGTAGCTAGTGAGTGGTCTAGTTAGGGATGTTAAGCACTGTTCTCTCTATGTCAGGCAATACGAAACCATGTTAAATAAATATTAATTTACTGCCCATAATAATTAACTACAGATCAGTCAGATTAATAGGGCAACATAGCATCCAGGCAAATAGCAGTAATGATTATTATCAGTGAATGAGTGAAGTGATTAACATAAGAATTCTTGGTGGTTTAGAGCAGTAAAATGTCAATTTTAAGTTCTTGGTAGAGGGCAGTGATATGTGGGGTCCAGAGGATACTCAACTCTCCAGGCTTTATCAATATTTTGGTCAGAACTGAATGCTGGTCCTCCAACTTTCTGTTTTATCCTGATCTGGGAGAAAGATTCATGAACACTAACTAATAATTAAAAGGAAAAGTCAGAGAGTCACTATTTTATGTAGTCATTTTATGTTAGTATTATTCATTCTATGGCAGCACTATTCAATCAATGTATGAAAGAATTATTCAGTTATGGTATTGGTATATGGATTCTATTAATTGTTCACTGTATAAAGTCTGAGGTATATGAAATACATTAAACTACAGTATTATCTATAAATCAATGAGTCTACGTCAGGATAAAAAGGATTTGAGGGTAGGGAGGAAATTTGTAAATTCACAGAGCAATACATTACACCAACCTTATTAAAAAAAAAAAGTCTAATTATATTATTACTGTTCTACTTTAACTGCTATAATTAGGGAAAGCAATCCATTAAAATTGCAGAAACTAGGTTATTGATTGTTATGTTAACTTTATGCATGTGGATATTGAATGCATAATTTACAATAAACATTAGTTTGTGCATGTTTTCATGACCATTCAAGATATTATACACCCATCAGCACATAGCGTAAATCATTGCAGACAACCCTGAGAGGGGCTCTCTAGGAATGGATCGATGTGATGCATTTTATGTACTTCTACTCATCTCCACAGAGAATCATCTTAAACACCATCCTCTGAGGATACTACTATCTGTTAACCTCAAAATAGTCTAAGAATAGATTGCTTGGAATCACGTAGGATCCTGCAGAAATATCCTGTTAGATTTTGCTTGACTGCTATACGTTACCTGGCTTTGTTTCTTGAGTTAAATACTAATCTAAACCTTGATTAAAAATACATTTATATAAAGATAAATGGCTGTACACAAATTATTACTTTCACAAGTTAGACACATATGCATGTTTTTCTCACTATCTGACATGAAATCAGAATAATGAGAGAGAGAAGATAGAAGAGAGAGAGAGAGAGAGAGAGAGAGAGAATTTTTAAGGCATTTTTATTACTTTCTGCAAAGTTGAAAGTTTACATACACTAGGATTACAATGCTTTTAAACAATTTGGTACAACCCATATGATGATGTCATGTCTTTGGAAGCTTTTGATAGGTTTATTGGCAACATCTGAGTTAGAGAGACAGCTGTGGATGTATTTTAATTCACACCAGAGACACACTGCTTCTGTGTGTAACATCATGGGAAAATCTAAAGAAATCAGCAAAAATATCAGGAAGACAATTGTGGACTTGCACAAGTCTGGATCATCCTTGGGTGCAATTTCAGATACCTGAAGGTGCCTCGTTTATCTGTACAAATAATTATATGCAAGTACACACAAGATGGGAATGTCCAGCCATCATACTGCTCAGGAAGGAGACAAGTTCTGTGTCTCAGACATGAACATACTTTGGTCCGACATGTGCATATTAACCCAAGGACAAAAATAAAACCCCTTCTGAAGATGCTGGCGGAAACTGGCAAGATTGTAACATAATTCACAGTGCAGTGAGTACTGTATAAACATGGACTGAAAGGCCACTCTGCCAAGAATAAGCCATTACTCCAAAAGAAACATATAAAAGCGAGATTAATGTTTACAAATGCACAAAGGAACAAAGACCTACATTTTTGGAGACATGTTCTGTGGTTTGATGAAGCTAAAATTAAACTGTTTGGCCATAATGACCATCGTTACGTTTGAAGGAAAAAGGGAGAAGTTTGGAAGCCTAAGTACACCATCCCAAATGGGAAACACGGGGGTGGCAGCATGGTGTGGGGTTGTTTTGTGGCAGGAGGGTCTGGTGCACTGCGCAAAATAGATGGCATCAGGAGGTAAGAAGTGTATGTGGCAATACTGAAGTAACATCTCAAGTCATCAGCCAGAAAGTTAAAGCTTGGGCAGAAATGGGTCTTCCAAACGGACAATGACCCGAAGCATACTGCCAAACAGGTTACAAAGTGACTTAAGGATAACCAAGTCAATGTTTTGGAGTGGCCATCACAAGGCCCTCATCTCAATCCTATTGAAAATTTATGGGCAAAGCTGGAAAGCTAGGTGCGAGCATGGTGACCTACAAACATTGCTCAGTTACACCAATTCTGTCAGCGATCTTCGCAGCTGCACGCGACTCCTGGGAGCGCATGCAACTGACTCTCCGGTCCCCGTCGGTGTCCAGGAACTGCCATGACCCGGGCACCGGCGGGGATTGCTTCGGCTCTATGCGCTCCTCCCAGACATGCAACCTTCCGGAGTCTCCGGCACAGGCAGCGTGCGATGTCATCACGCTGCCTGTGCAGCCTGATGACATTACCGGCCTGTGTAGGAAGATGGAGCTCGAGAGAAGACGGAGCTGCAGGTAAGTCTCGGAGCAGCGGGGGAGAGAGGTGAGTATTTGTTATTTTTTTAATAAGCCCTGCCTATATCTGCCTATGGGGGACATACCTGCCTATATCTGCCTATGGGGGACATACCTGCCTATATCTGCCTATGGGGGACATACCTGCCTATACCTGCCTATGGGGGACATACCTGCCTATATCTGCCTATGGGGGACATACCTGCCTATATCTGCCTATGGGGGACATACCTGCCTATGGGGGACATACCTGCCTATAGCTGCCTATGGGGGACATACCTGCCTATAGCTGCCTATGGGGGACATACCTGCCTATAGCTACCTATGGGGGACATACCTGCTATACCTACCTATGGGGGACATACCTGTCTATAGGGGACATACCTGCCTATACCTATCTATGGGGGACATGCCTGCCTATACCTATCTATGGGGGACATACCTGCCTATACCTACCTATGGGGGACATTCCTGCCTATACCTACCTATGGGGGACATTCCTGCCTATACCTATCTATGGGGGATATGCCTGCCTATACCTATCTATGGGGTCATGCCTGCCTATACCTGATATGGGGGATATGCCTGCCTATACCTACCTATGAGGGACATATACCTGCCTATGGGGGACATACCTGCCTATTACCTGCTATGGGGGGACATATACCTACCTATTGCTGGTATGGGGGACATATACCTGCTAGGGGACATATACCTGCCTATAATTACACACCATACATATACTAAATATATTGGTTCCGACTTACATACAAATTCAACTTAAGAACGAACCTACAGTCCCTAACCCGTATGTAACCCGGGTACTGCCTGTATTGTGAGAAGTTTGTGGAAGAATATCCAAAAGGTTTGAAACAAGTCATGCAGTTTAAGGGCAATGCTACCAAATACTAATGAAATGTATGGAAACTTTTGACTTTGCAGAAAGTAAGAAAAATACCATAAAATTTATCTCTCTCATTATTCTGGCTTTTGGCAGATATAGATAATTTTGGTAATCCTAATTGACCTAAAACGGGTAAGGTTTATTCTGATTTGATGTCAGATAGTAAGAAAAACATGCATATGTGTCTTTTTTATATAGTGTATGTAAACTTCTGGTTTCAACTGTATTTGGTGCACTAATCAGACACACTACTGTTAAGTTTCACCTATTATTGGACTGATGCACCTTAAAGATGGTCGCTTGTCATGACATAGCTGTTCTAGTAAATATTTGCATTCCTCAAAAAACAATAAGAGCATGTTCACCCAATACATTTTTCTATATGAAAAGCCATTTTAGAATTGTGGAAGAAACTCAAGTCAATACCACTGGATATCTGATGTGATGTGGATTTTCAGTTTGTATAGAGCAGATTTTGCAGAGGTTTTAGATGTGGAATAGCCCGAGGCTTATCAATGTCTTAGCTACTCAACGTGGAAACCTCATTGATAACTAATGTATCCTTGTGGATTTCAAATTTGCAATCTAAAAAATCATTGCCATTTGAATATTTCCATTAGAAATAATGGGCTGTGGTTGCATACAGAATTTACATAGATTCAGAATGAAATACCCATAGGCACCGCACTAAAAACTAAACGAAAATCCATTGTATGAACATACTCTTAGGGCCACATGTATGAAAACTATCTAGATATAAAACTCACTTTGTTGGCCTTTGCAACCAATCAGAGCGCCCCTTTCATTTTATATAGTGCTGGTGCAGGGTGCAGAATTGGAGTTTCTTTTAAACTGCATATGCATCCTTGGGAGAGGGAGAAAGGCAGAGAGAAAGAGGCAAAAAGCAAAAGGCAGAGTATAACATAGCATGTAGAGCTGCAGGGTGCTCTGCCAGAATCATCTCCACTGGTGGGCTCTAAATCAACTCCACGGTTGGGTCCCCAGAATAATTTCCACTGGTGGGTTCTAGGTACCCCAGTCTGACACTGAGTAGGTTCTCTCCATCCTAATTGCTATTTAAACAAGAAAAGGCCCTTTGTATGAATCATTTTAAAATAAATTTCTGTTATATATGGTAATAAAATAAAATCTGAGGTTCTTAATGCACATTTTGTTCAAACTGTATGAGCCCATAGCAGGTGGCCTCAGTTTAGATGGAAACCCTTGCTACACAGATTCAGCCTCTCTTCCTGCCTAAACCAAGCCTTCGTACTTTTCAGGGCAAGTGAGTTCCATTTGGATTGTATGCATGAAGGAGTGACTACCTCCATTTTTGTGTTGTATCTGGATCATACTGGGCCTTATGTATAAAAACTGTTTAGCAGTATTATTATTATCACTTATTTTTGAGCACCCTTGATTCCAGGGCGCTGTACATTTGAGGCGGGTACATAAATAACATTGGTCAAACAATTACAAAGTGACAATAAGTGACTAACAACTGGTACAGATGGGGAGAGGGCCCTGCCCATGAGGGCTTACAATCTACAAGGAAATAGGAAAGAGACAGAAGGTGAGGGGCAGACATGTTTGTGGGGTGGAGCATTGCAACACGGTTAACGTTGGTTTTAGGCAATCCTAAAGAGTTAGGTTTTCAGGTTACATTTGAGGCTAGTGAGAGAGGGAGAGAGTTTGATGTGTTGAGGAAGTGAGTTCCAGAGTGTGGGGGAAGCACGGGAGAAGTCTTGGAGATGATTATGTTAAGAGCTGATAAGAGGAGAGCAGAGAAGAAGGTCCTGTGAGGAGCGGAGGTTGCGTGAGAGGAGGTATTTAGAGATTAAGGCAGATACATATGGAGGGGAGAGGTTATGGAGAGCCTTGTAGGTCAAGGTTTCTAGCTTGAACTGGATTCGCTGGGCAATGGGTAGCCAGTGAAGGGATAGGCAGAGGGGAGAGGCAGGGGAGTAGCAAGGAGAGAGGTGAATCAGATGGGCAACAGAGTTAAGGATGGTTTGGAGGAGAGCGAGAGTGCTAGATGGAAGGCCACAGAGAAGAATGAGCGGATTCGGGAGATATTTTTCAGGTGGAGGTGGCAGGCAGAGGTGAGGGTTTGGATATGCGGTTTGAAGGACAGATTGGAGTCAAAGGTTATCCCAAGGCATCGGACCTGTGGTGCTGGTGAGAGAGTGTAGCTATTGACAGTGATAGAGAGATCAGGTGAAGGGATAGAGTGGGATGGTGGGAAGATAATAAATTCAGTTTTCTCCACATTTAGTTTTAGTAGACGGGAGGAGAAGAAGGAGGATATGGATGAAAGATAGTCAGGGATCCGGGAGAGTAGAGAGGGGCCGGAGATGTAGAGTTGGCTGTCATCAGCATACACGTGGTATTGAAAGCCATGTGATGCTATGAGTTGACCCAGGTCGATGGAGTAGATAGAGAAGAGTAGTGGGCCCAGGATTGACCCCTGGGGGATATCAACAGACAGCGGGCGAGACGAGGAGGTGGTGCCAGAGTGTGAGACACTGAATGTTCTATTGGTGAGGTACAAGGAGATCCAGGAAAGGGCCGAGTCTGTGATGCCGGGGGATGAGAGAATGTGTAGTAGGAGTGAATGCTCGACAGTGTCAAAGGCAGAGGACAGGTCTAGGAGGAGAAGCACAGAGTACTGGCATGAGGCTTTGGCAGTTACTAGGTCATTGGTGACTTTGGTTAGGGCGGTTTCAGTAGAGTAGTGGGGACGGAAACCAGATTGCAGTGGTTCAAGGAGAGAGTTGGTGGAGAGATGAGAGTACAGTTGAAGATGGACGTGTTTCTCAAGGAGTTTAGAGGCGAATGAAAGCAGTGAGATGGGGCGATGGTTGGACAGTGAGGAGGGGTCGAGAGATGGTTTCTTAAGGATGGTGGTGCTGGTAGCCTGTTTAAAGGTGGAAGGGCAGATGCCAGAGGTTAATGTTAGATTGAAGTGTTGGGTGTGGGCTGGTATGAGAACAGCACTAAGGTCAGGGATGAGGTGGGATGGCAGTGGGTCAAGACTGCAGGTGGTGAGGTTCGATTTGGACAGTAGAGAGGAGAGCTTATCAGGAGTGAAAGGAGAGAAGCAAGTTAGGGGGGGGGAAGTGATGAGCAGGTGTGGAGGTGGGCTGTGGGGACACTGCAGGAATAGAGGTAGGCTGAGGGGACTGAGGGGTGAAGCTTTGTCTGATGAGATTTATTTTATTTTGGAAGTGAGTTGCAAAATCATCTGCTGAGTGGAGAGATGGGGGAGGAGGTGCAGGTGGACGCAGGAAAGAGTTGAAGGTGTTAAAAAGTTATCGGGGTTGTGGGACAGGGAGGATATGACAGTGGTGAAGTAGTCTTGTTTGGCTGAGGTGAGTGCATATTTAAATGTGTAGTGATTGTATGAGGCGGGGTCCTAAGTGGAGCTAGTTTTCTTCCAGTGGCGTTCGGTAATTCTGGAAGCTCGCCTAAGCTGTTTGGTAGAGTCTGTGTGCCAGGGTTGTCTGTTGATTTTGCGGGTTCTGTTGTGTGTGAGAGAGGCGACCGTGTCAAGAGTGGAGGTGATTGTGTGGTTGTAGAATGTGATGGCTGCGTCTGGATCAGTAAATAAGGATATAGTAGAGAGAGGTGCAAGAGAGTCAGAGAGTGTGAGGGTTGAGGTTTTGTAGGTTCCTGCGTGGGTGTACTAGATTTGGTGCAGGAGGGGCAGGTGGAGTGGAGATGGAGGAGAAGGAGAGCACGTTGTGGTCAGAGATAGGGAGAGGAGAGTTTGAGAGGTTAGATAGGGGGCAGAGGCGGGTGACGATGAGGTCCAGTGTGTGTTCATCTTTATGAGTGGCTCCAGAGGTCCACTGGGAGAGGCCAAAGGAGGAGGAGAGTGACAGGATTTTGATAGTAGTGCAGTGGGGTGTATCGATTGGGATGTTAAAATCTCCCATGATAATAGTGGGGATGTTGGTGGAAAGAAAGTGGAGGAGCCAGGAAGAGAAGTGGTCAAGGAAGATGGTGGCAGGGCCCGGGGGTCGGTAGACAGCAGCCACTTGAAGGTTGGAGAGGGAGTAGATGCGGACAGAGTGCACCTCAAAGGAGGGGAGGAAGAGGAAAGGTAGTGGTGGAATGGGGACAAGGAGCAGGTATCTGACAGAAGAAGGCCGACACCTCCACCATGTTTACTTCCAGCGAGGGGTGTGTGGGTAAACTGAAGCCTGCTGTGGGGGAGTGCAGCAGAGGAAGTTGTGTCAGAAGGTGTCAGCCAGGTTTCTGTTAGCGCAAAGAAGTTTAGGCTGCGTGAGATGAAAAGGTCATGAATAAAGGAAAGCTTGTTGCACACAGAACGTGCATTCCAGAGAGCTCCGGACATGGGAATAGGGATAGCAGGGGTGAGGAGGATGGGTTTGAGGTTTATGCCGTTGATGGAGTGTGTGCTGCTTGGTCTATAAGAGATGCCTGAAACCACAGTGGGGATGCGCCGAGGGGGCCTGGGATTGGGAGATATGTCCCCGGCAGTGAGGAGAAGCAGGGAGAGAGTGAGGAGGTGTGTGTGGGATAGAGAAAAAGGTGGTTTTGTGGGTTTTGTGAGAAAGGTCTTAATGTTGTGGAAGAGGTGAAGTGTAGAGGTCAGGTGTGAGACAGAAGGGGAGCTATGGAATCCTTTGCTCAGTGTGGGTGTCTGAGGGGAGACAAGGAGTTTGATGATTAGGGATGCAGTGATGATTGTGGCAGAGAGGTGCATATTGGGTGCTGGTGTGAGTGTGGAGCTGGAAAAGGTCTTGGTTACCTTTGGTTCACTTCTGGTTTCAATTCTGGTATTAATTCTGCATACACTTAATGGAGTTGCACTTAATGGGTGTTGCACTGAATGATTAAAGACTGTCTTTGTTGCCCATAGCAACCAATCAGAGCTCAGTTTTTATTTTTCCATCACACTATACAAAATGAAAGCAGAGTTCTGATTGGTTGCTGGGCAACAAAGATATTCTTACCGCTAGACAGTTTTCATACATAGGGCCCACTGTGTTTATGTATTTTAGGCTATAGATACATGGCAACTACTCTATAAATCTGAACTCCTGCGAAGAGGTATTTTCATTTACAGTATATAGCCAATAGAGCATATGTTAATAGTATGAACTGGCCCTAACATATTTTTTATACTGCACAGTAAACACCATAAAATACATTTAAAAAAATATTGACTTACTTTCATCACCAGCCCCACTAAAAAAGTTATAGAATATATTCAAGGTACCCTAAAATGATGCTATTAAATGCAACCAATTTATTTTAAAAACACTTTTTATAGTTCCATCTGCATATACTATGCAGATGTCCCCTCTAGAATCTCCAGAAGAAAATCATAACATAAGAGATGCATGGGGGGATGGAGAGGCAGCAGAATGCTCCAGTCATAACATGGTATGGCAGAATGAAAATCAATATCCCTTGTGGGAGGGGGAAGTCCCCCCTCCCCCCGCACATAGGAAAGTACCCTTTGCAGTCTCCCTGATTTTTTTGAATGTTCTTAATTTCTAGCACTGAGGAATTTGTTGCTGACTTTGCTCTGCCCAAAGCACTTAAAGCGCTCAGTCCTCGGTTTTCCTAATCTTTAGTTGTAGATGTAATAAACATTTTATATTTACATATGACGAAATGGGAAAAAACAAATTGTTTGGAATGTACTGAGTTGTACCATTATCTATGTAGATTTCTCAAAATTCTTGTTTTATGTAACATTTTAATCAAAATATTAATTAAGATTGTCTGCTTGGATAGCAAAACTAGCAGTATCACAAAAACAAAGATAAGGTAAAGGTATCCACTAGAAGTATGTTGATTAAATGTAACCAATTATAGAAGTATGTTTGTTAAACGTAACCTATTATAGTTAATTAATGATGATGTATTAAATATGCCTTAAGGCCAGCTTGTATAAAAACTCGTATGTGCAGTAATGAACTCAGAGATTTGCTTTTGACATTACTGGATGTCAATTGTCGTCATTCATCAACAAATGCATAATATATACTTATATTGATTTGGAAACTGCACAACGAGTTATAAGTTGTGGACTTATAGCGACAACAGGTGAAAAGCATTCATAATTTAAAGCACACAACATGGGATCTGAGACGCAAATGTAAGTGAACATTTACATTGTCATGTTTTTTTTTACTGTGGGTAGTGGACCTACTGTGCCACTACCAGGAATACTCCGAGGGGGCATGACTAAGTGAAGCCATTGGGTTCTTCACAGAGCCTTTTATGGTAAGGTTGGCTTAACTCCGATGTCTGCCAGGTGTGACCTCAGAGCAGTCTCCAGTAGTTGCAGCTGACCTGGACAGATCAGAAGGGTCCACACAAGCACCACTCAGACAAAGGACAAACAACAAAGCAAGGGGCCAAGAGGCATGGCAGAGATTGTAACAAGGGATAAAAACTATAACAACACACAGAACAAAACAGACAGAAAGGCCTGACGATGGGAAGGCCTGACGGAGGCCAAACAGGAAGGCCTGATAGAGACTTAAATACAAGACACAGGTATACAAGCCTGGAATACAAGACATAACATTGGTATACAAGACTAAACATAGGAATATAGCACAAGACATAGAGCAACAGTTGCAAGCAAAACACAAGGCAAGGGGCTAGACTAGATAGAAGACATGGTGAAGCAGATAAGGCAGACATGAACAAGGAAGAGACAGACAGGACACAATGAGAACTATGGCACGGACTATGGCTAGGTACAATAGCAAGGAACAATGGCTAAGAACAAACAAGGAACACAGACATAAACATAAAGCTAGGAACAAACAAGGCAGACAGACAAACATGACAGCACTTATCTAGATGGCAAGACTCAAGACAAAGCACATGACAAAACACAGCAAAAGCACAATGATCAGGCACAGAAGTGTAGGAGAAACTGATTAATAAAGCACTAAGTGCCTTCCCTAGTAGGCAGGAAGATCAGAGGTGACCAAGCAACTGTGTGAACAGTACCCCCTATTATGCCCATTTCTCCTCCAAATCCACAGAAAATAAATCCCACAAAGATTTGGGGCCTGAAACTTCCTCTGGGGCATCCCCAAAATCCAACTACAGACTCAATGATAGCCAGTACCCTGAATACCCAGAAAAGAAGGTGCACAGGAGGAACACCTGGGGCACTAGTCAGGAAGAGGGGAGAAGCTCTTGGTTGAATCATGACCCAGTGGGTCAGAAGCTCTGGGCGGGACCATGAGCCAGGGGGATGGAAGTTCTGGGCGGGACCATGAGCCAGGGGGATGGAAGTTCTGGGCGGGACCATGAGTCAGTGTGACAGAAGCTCTGAGTGGGATCATGAGCCAGCAGGACAGAAGTTCCGAGTCCGGGGCAGGCCTAAAACTGTAGAGGCACCAAAAGAAAAAATCTGCAAGAGTAGGTGAGCAGCTCCCACAATCAAACAAAGAAAACAACTAGAGCAGAAACCTGCACACAAGCAAGAGGACAAGGCAAGCGTCCATCGCCCACGGTCATTTTAGAACGCCGTGCCTCCCTTAGTAGCCAGGAAGATCATAGGCTGCTGTATGGTACATACAACATGGCCAGACAAACAGAAAAAGCCACATGACAAATGCAAGATAGGTCGCAAGCGATAATCTGGGGCCGTGACTCATGTGGAGGATTCAGACGCAGATTTCAGACGAGGATTTAACAATGATTTTCTGAAGCAGATTTTCAGCCTCCTATATACTATAATGTGAGGTGAGGATTCAGTGCGGAATCTGCCTCAAGTATTGATATGTCAATTATTTTTCAGCGCTGAAAATGAATTCCACACTGAGGAAAATCAGTGTTGTATGAATCACAATGCTGATTTTCCATAGGGAATTATAGTCGGATTACAATTGGATTAAAAACTGATTCTTAGGTGAATCTACCCCAAAATCAGCGTCCAAATCCGCAATGTGAATGTACCCTAAAAGTATTAATGCACAGAATGCTCTCAGTGCGGTCATAGTGTAGCCGTGTATTGCTGTGCATTTCTGCAAAAAAAAAAAAAAAACGCACCCTAAGAGCCGCTGAAGCAGCCTGATTTTGAATGAGCTTAAAGGGAATGTGTCATCAAAAAATGAATGAATTTTTGGTTATGTTTTCTTTTAATTTTTCCATATACTTTTAATATTTTTTAATAATGCTTGCAGTTTTCACTTTGGCCACTAAGACTAATAGTAGTCTGAAACTTCCTGTTCTGTAGAAAGATATTTTCAGTAGTCTGCTCATTATCAGCACAAGCAGGGTCAAACTAAAGGAGACACCAATGTGTATAGACAACACAGGAACCACCAGTCACAATTGGAGATAGTCACAGTTCACCTCCTCCCCCTCCCTGCACACTGACTTCTTCACAGATCACAGAGCTTGAAAACTCTCCTACAGAAGTCAATGGGCTGAGTCAGTCTTAAGTCTCCTATGTTCATGAAACTGCTGTAAAGTATCTTATTGCTGTTAAAGCAGTGCAGGCAAGAATGCTGACCCCACAATCATATAAAAATGACTGAATTGGGAAATCTACAATCAGAAAATAAAAACTACTAAGAGGAAAAGAATATGTATCAGGGCCTTGATTTAAAAAGTAAAAAAAAAATGGCGACAGACTCCTTTTAATTAGTGGCTGCATGGATTTGCAGGCGAACACCTACAAAACCACACAGGCATTAAAGAGAAATGAGCACTGATGGATATTGTCCATGTGGCCACTTATTACTAGTTCCTGACCGTTTTGTCAATGCTATGTTTTTACATTAACAATTACATTTTTATTTTTCATAATATGAAGTAAAATAGTAAATAAAAGTCAGTTTTTAAAATGTATTTATGGATTTTTTTTTAACAGCAGAAGGGGAGTTAGAATAAATTATGTAACTGTCACTTTTCTGTCACAGATGTTTATATATAGGTGATATAAAGTTTTAGGGTCATTGGAGGTGTGGCTAAAAATATTCTTGTATTTTTTTTTTATTATTATTTTATATTACATTTTATACCCCTCCCCCCATAATGTCAGAAAAAGACCTTTGGGGAGCATTTTTTATCTATTTTATTCTTGCTGATTATCCCTGTAACTGAGACTGATATATTAGTCACAGTTACTCTGACAGCCGGCTGTCAACTTTAGCTGCTTCTCCACTGAGAAGGCAGAGACAGTTTATTACAATCCCTGCTTTCTCCGACCGGTATTTGTGTGCAATGCCCACAAACCAGACAGCTGCTTTTCTCCGCGATGAGTGGAGAAAAGCCCTCCCCCTTCACATTCACTTGCACATATTCTGTCCGAAAACCGGAATAAAATGCAGTGGGGACTGCTGCACAGGTTTTCCATAGCGCCCAATTGTATTCATTTTCGGCCGGTTTTTCAGACGGTCTGCAAAACCGCAAAGCATCTGAAAAAACCGTCCGAAAACCCGTGCCGTGTGGACATGCCCATAAGCTTCCCAGTACCATGGTCACACAACTGCTACAGATCGGTTAGAGGAAATATATCAGGAAAACTCCCCTGAAGACACTAAAGAGCTGGTTTGAACCTGATAAGTCCCAGCAGCTAATGCAATAATCAACCTCCAGTAGTTGTATGAGGCTTCCTGCCTATCTGTATATATAATACTCACTGAGCGCTGTATATACTATGATTGAGAAAGCAAAAACTGTAATAAGCCATTAGTGTGCAGCTGTGCACTTTGCATGGATGTTCCAGAACATCTATGCAGAATTAGATGTAGACCACCCGGAAATTTATAGTGATCACCTTCTAGTTAATTAAAAATCACTGGTGTGGGGTGGTGCGGTGATGCGGTGATGCATCACAGCAGCACCAAGATCACGCCAAGACTGCACTGTGTATTCCTACACTTAAACTCATACCATGGGTATATCTCATATCTGTTTTTACCCCATCAGTCTGCCCCCTCGTCGTTGTTTACCACTGTTTTTAATAACTGCACAAAAATAGCAAAAATAAGCACAGAGCAACATCTTATCATCCTAATTTAATAGCTGTTTCTGTAAGCAGATATAAATGGCTATGATTTGATATAACATCTATAAAAATGTATGGTTATGAATCTTCCGTCTGGCTGATTGTCAAGCATATAGGAACCATACCCCTACTCACTGATTCATTTGATGATCTTATCCTTTACCTCTGGAATCTTTATACATTTAATGACTTGAAATTAAAATGAAAGATCACTGTTGGTTTCATCATCAATCTTATTTCCATGTCCACAGTTGGCAGTTCTTGATTCTAAGATCATACATTTCTAGCACTAGTGGGCTGTATGCAACGCTGCCTGAGCAGACATCAATATTTCATCTCTGTCACACTATCTGTTATATTAACCATCCTTTATTATATTTCTGTGAAAGGCATAAAATGAACACACAGAAGATAAAGCAGCATTAAATTCTATTCACTCTGCATCCTTTAAATTTCTCTGGGTCATTGTGTTTATAGAGTCCTAGATCACCAGCTTCTGCATTCCATTTGTTTCAAAGTATACAGAGGACTATGCATCTGAAGCAGAAATCTAGACATATACAATGTAAGACTTGTAGGGTTGGAAGTAGTGATGAGCAATTACGTTGACTATCGTCATCGGGTCGATAGTCGATATCGTCAATTATCAAGACGATTTCCGATAGTCGATAATAGATTATCGGCGATGACAATTAACGTCTATGGGAGAGGAACAACACCTTCATTCTTACACCCAAACAGGGCTGGAGAAGCTGGAATTAACATCCACAACAGTCAAATGGATACGTGCTACATCTTAGGCAACACACTTAGGTTATAAAAGTCACAGAAAAAAGTCAGACCATTCACTATCCCTGTCTTGTACCACAGCATGACCCTTAAACCTGCATGACCCACAAATTAAAAAGTGCCAGAAGGCGGTATTATTTGAACCATCATTTTACTTGAACTGGACATTAACTATCCCTGTCCTGGAACGCAGCACGACCCTTAAACCTATCTGACCCACAGATTAAAAAGTGCCGGAAAAAGGAGTCTTTGAACCACCATTTTAGTTGAACTGGACATTGACTATACCTGTCCTGGGTAATCTACATCTGTTCAAGTTTTCCTGTACCTCCCTTGTACAATTCAGAGGAATTTTTTTAACAGCTATTTTGTACATGCAAGTTTTTTAGTAGTTTAATTCTAGAAAACACATTTTAAAAAAAATGGATGGAACCCCCACCACTTTTTGTTTCCTTTTTTTTAATTGATTAAAGGGGTTTGTCTCACTACAGGATTGCTACTATGTTAAATATCTTGCAAAACCAAATCTTTTGCAATTGTGTCCTTTAACAGTGTCCTCCTTTTCCCTTTTTCTGACACACCACACCCTTGGCCACTTTTTAAAATTTAAAGAACAAATGTTTTTTGAACAATTTTTTTTAATAGGCCCGTATATTGCTGCATTTCAAAACAGCTTACCCAAAAAAAAAATTTTTAAAAATGACTTTCACCCACTGTTAAAAATTGGGGAGGGGAAAATGCCACTTGAACCCACATTTTTTTCCAAAAGCCCATGATTATAGCTGTTCTCACAGCAACATGACCCCAAAACCATTGACAATGGGGGAAAAATTTTTAAAAATGAATTTAGTAAATGGTACGGTTTTTGTCATGAAACCTTTGTTTATAAAGTTCCTCACAGCAAAACCAGAAAAAGAATTTTTTGGAACGGGGAAAAAAAAATTGCAGTAGAAATCATTTTTTAAAAAAAAGTTTTCAAGGGGAAACCATTTCTTTTAAAGAGGAATGTGAAGTAGCCCGAACAAAACGGGGTGCCTCGGCAATTGGGGCCACAACATCAGAGACCCATGCCCGTTTCATCTTGTGAAATCAAAAGACCCACCTTATCTGGGGAAATCGGATGCGTTTGTTGAAAATGACTCCTCCAGCTGTGTGAAGGGCCTTTGATATGCGTGGTTTGCTGGCAGGACAAACCCCCCCCTCTAGGGGGGCGGGCAAGCGGCTGGGGGCCTTTCATCCTTTTTGGATACCCAAATCTTTGGGGGTTCGGGGAACACATCCAAAAACTCGGTGTTGAGAGCGGTTTGTCTTTGTACCTGATCTTAAGCTGGTCTCGGTGTTGTATGTTGCCCGCATTACATGCGTTGGTGAGGGGGGTAAATAAAGTTTGCCAGAGGCCCCCCCTTTGGCTTCTGCCCTTTGGGCCTGCTGCTGTTCCCGAAAGGGACTTTCATTTCTACCCCTTCAGACGCTGATGTTTTTTCCACCGTGACATTTGAAAAAACGTAAACAGCGAAACAGAGTCCCCGTTATTAATCAGAAAGGTCTTTTTTCCTGCATTTTCCCTTTTATTTGGGGGGGTGGAAAGGGTAAGTCTGAGTTTTTTTTTGTCCCGGGACCCAGGAGGGGGGGCCCACCCATACTATGTTATTTTGAGGGCCCTTAAATTGGGGTATCATGTTGGGGGGAAAATGGAGCACCCAACACCAGGGGAAGAGGAGCCTTGTTTTCCCAACCCTCTGGGTCAGGGGCATGAAACTGATCTTCCCCCTTCCCCCTTGCCTCAAATTCGCGCCAAACTCTTTCAAAGGCGGGGACGTTTTTAACGTCGGGTCCGGGAATCCCCTCCTCTTCCTCCTCCCCCCTATCCCGCCGGCACAGCTTAAACACCCCCTGATTGCCTCAGAAGATGCCCCCTGAGAGTGATGTGCTCCCCTTGTACTAGCCCGGGGACCCAGAAAAAACGGGCTAATGAAGACCGATAAAAAATTGAAAAAAAACGTGGTCTTGTGGATTTGATGGAGAGAAAGGCTCCGTGTCCGCATCTGGGGCCGCCCCCTCCTCCGTCGCTTGTGAGCCTGATGTTTCAGTTTCCAAATTCGTTCCAGAACTAAACACCACAATGCCATGCTGAAAAGGGCATTGTCCCACTGCCATTTTGGGGGTTCTCAAAACGGGAAGGAGGTGCAGAGCTTTTCACCTGCCTCCACTCTCGGTGGCTCAAACCCCGGGTCCGCACGGCAGCTTTCAGGCCATGTGTCACTTCGACGGCATAAGGGATTGCGCTGCTGCCACAATCGCTGGGATTGGAGGGGGGAAAAATTCCGGGGGTTTTTTGCCACGTCAAAAATGAGACGGTTGGGGGGGACCCCAAAATGACCTGCAACGCAGCCAGGCGGGACAACAGGGTGTGAAGGGCGGAAGTGTGAACTCAGCCCTCGAGCCTTCCTCAGGGGGCGTCAGACCCGGGGGTGCGCGGTCTCTTGGGGGAGAGCCGTCCCAGCCCTGACCTGTGTGGGGACAGTCCCAAACAGATTAATTTAAACACGGCCGGGGGAAAAAAAACCCCGCCCCATCCTGGGGTTTTTTAAAAGAGCGTGCGCCGAGCCTAGAGCCCCCGTACCCCCCAGAGATATTCACCCAGCTCACCCAGTGAGCTGTCACAGATATAGGGCCCTTGGGCAGTGCTTACTTCCATGTGTGGGTGGTTAGTTGGATTTTTTCCCAGATACAGATGGGACAACGCGGGGGAAATTTTTGGACACGGGGCTGGCCAGGGCGAGAGGGTTTTCTGGCAAAGAAATGCCGCTCGCACTGATTTGGGGGCAGGCAAGGGGCCCTGACGTGGCGGAACCCAACTGGTTTTCCCCGACGGGAAAAAGGAACATTTCCAAGGCCAAAAGCCTGGCAATGCCGGAAAATTTAGGCTTTTGGCTTTGGGATGGTTTGCGGCGTGCAGGTTGTCAAACTGTTGGGAAAGGGAAGGGGGAGCATGGGTCTTGGGGTGTGGTGGTACCGGGGGGATGGTGGAGGCTGAAGCGGAGGGATCCTGATCATGACTCTGGGGACATGGGCAGCTGGGAACGCTTGGTGGTGGCGGAGGGGGGAGGAGGCGGAGACGATTTGGGGGGACAGTGGTGGGAAGGCCCGGCATCGGGGGTGGCCTTTTTTGGCCAATTTTTGCCTCTATTTTAATCATGCATTTGCTGCATTGATGACATTTGGGGGTGGTTAAACACCTAAGATTCTTGCCTCTACTGTGCTTTATGGCAAAGGGGGATATGACATGCTGGGGGAATCAGAGGCTTGCTCAAAAAAGGCCCCGGATTTAGAGCTGATTTTCGAAAGGGGATAAGCGGGGACTGTGTTTCAATGACGTGGGTGCGGACAATCTCAGGGACTTCTGCACGCCCCCTCCTTTTTTGGGCGGGGGCCCTACTGCACTACACCATCGTCTTTCCCCCTCGCCAGTGATGAAGCCCTCGCAAGCAAATTCTGCTAAAAACCCGTTGGATCCCAAAGCTCTATCATCATCAAAAAGGTGACTTGGTATTCCTGACATTCGCATCCCGGAAAACTCGGGCTACAAAACAAGAGGGACTGCAAGGCGTTGCCCAAACACCCGGGGGTTTTTGCCGATTTTCCGGTTCCTTCTCCTCCTCTGATGGCACATAGTGGGACGGCAGACAAAATCTCCCTTTGGCCTTTGATTTTTAACATGCATTCTGACCCCAACGCATTTTGTCATCAAAGAGGTTTCAGAAAATGGATTATCCACTGTGGGTACACGGTTGGGCTTTGGGCTCCTTGCTTCATTTGGACGGTGCTGATGACGACATTTGTGGCCGTGACTGGGGGGATGAGGGGGGTTTAAAATGCTGGTGCAGGTTGAAATTAACCCCTGAAGAACGATTGGCGACGTGTTTTTATGGAGATTCACAGGGGCCCCCGACCCCGCGATGAACGGCCCGACGGTCCTGCAAAAAGACATCCGCTGGCTCGTGTTGTCGCCGCACTGGAAGGAGCACCCTTTTCCGTACCTCTACCACCATGTCCTTCCCCTTCTTTGCTCGCTTTCCACCTGCATTTCGTCCATGTTTGGGAAAAATAAAAGTTTAAGAAAGTATGGAAGGTTTTTTTACAGTTTATTAAAAGATGGCAAATAAACTATTTTTAAATCCCTCTAATTTTCCCACAGCCCAATAGGATTTGAAACTGAAATGTTTTTTAGCGAATACTGTGAAATGCGGTCTGGTGGGAAAAACCATAAGACAAAACAACAGTGTTCTCCCTTCGTCCCAGGGGGTTTCAATGCCAATAGGACTAGAAAAATTTAAGTTTTCAACAAACTATAAAACAAGTGGCATTGGCCAAATGAGATTCAAAGAGTGAATAAAACATTAAAAGTTCAAGATAGAAAAAGCGTTTTTTTGCACAATGACAAAGGGGAACTTTTCAGAAAAAATTTTTTACAGAATTGTCGTACAATTGGCCTTTGAAAAAAAAACTGGGGCACACCCGTACAATATAGCTATTTAAAAGTTTTTACAGATAAAAACGGTGGTTTTTGCACCAATTAAATACCCAACAGTAACTACAAAATTTCTGTATTCAAATTTAAGTAAAAGGGGTGGCTCTATGAAAAAAAACTGGGCCGCATCAAAGTAAAAAAAAACACCTATATGAAATGTATGCGGATAATAAAAGGTGGTTTTTGCACCTATGAAATACACCTGACGCTGACTAAAAAAAGTTCTGTATCTTATTGTAAGTACAAAGTGGGTCTTTGAACAAAACTGGGCTGCGCCAAAGTGAAAAACACGTAATAAATTGTGTACTGATACCAATAGGTTGTTTTTGCACCTATGAAATGCAACAGCAATTACTAGCAAATTTCTGTATGGTAATATAAGTACAAGATGGGTCTTTCAACAAAATAGCCTGTGTCTAAGTGAAAAAAACCTATTTAAATTGTGTATGGATAATAAAAGGTGGTTTTTGCACCTAGGATATACACCTGAGGTGACTAGAAAAGTTCTGTATCCTATTGTAAGTACAAAGTGGGTCTTTGAACAAAAGTGAAAAAAAAAAACTAATTAAATCGTGTATGGATAATAAAAGGTGGTTTTTGCATCTATCAAATACACCTGCAGTTACTAGAACAGTTCTGTATCCTAATATAAGTACAGGCTGCACAAAATACAAGGTACTATTTCACCAAAAAACTTAATAAAAAGCCATTTCAATACAGATTCAAAGCAGTCTGGAGTACACAATATACACTCTCCTTTCAAAAGCCTGCCTGCCTGTCTGCCTTTGTTCGCCCCACCCCTCTACCCCACAGCTGTACAGCTTTAGATGCTTCTTTCAAACTCTCAGCCTAACTAACTAAAAACTGAAATTCTCTAATCTACCTTTGTTCTAATGTTCACAGCTAAAAACATAGTTGTCTGTGTGAACAAAGAGAACTGTGTCGCTGAGCTGTATTCAGGAGAAAGCCATAAAGGTGCAAAAACACTGTACCTTTTTGTAGGGAATGACTGGTTGATGTCTCTCTGCTATCTAGCACTGCAATGTGTATTCTCGCATAAATGACAGTATTTATACCTCTAGTTATTTCCACCTATGCGGCTGTTACGTTTCGTCATATTAGGTAGTGATGGCCCATCTTATTCTAGTTACGCCCCTGTGTATAACTGTACAGTATCTCACAAAAGTGAGTACACTCCTCACATATTGTATTATATCTTTTCATGGCACAACACTGAAGATATGACTCTTTGATACAATATAAAGTAGTCAGTGTACAGCTTGTCTAATAGTATACATTTGGTGTGCCCTCAAAATAACTCACACACAGCCATCAATGTATTAATCACTGGCAACAAAAGCGAGTACACCCCAAAGTAAAAATAGACACATTGGGTGACATGTATGATCGGGAATTGCGCCTCACCGTGCCGACTCCACTGTCGGACGCAGGGATGTGCTGTTAGGTGCAACCTTCGCCACTTTCGTATGCGCCTAACATGAAAGGGCGTGCAGTGGGCGTTCTGGGGCGGGACGTGACATTTTCGAAAAATCCGAGGCATGCATGATTGCGGGTTGGCAAAGTGAGGGCATTACAGCTCCGACAGGCAGACCTACTTCAAAGTGGTCTACCTGAGTCGGAGGAGGCGCAGGGAAGCTAGAACTGATTGTAATGGGGCAATACAATACAGTTTCAACAGTACAATAATAAAAAAGAGTTGTTTTTCAAATGAATGAATGAATGAATAAAGATAAATATTCAAGTTGACAAAAATCGGTTTCAATGTATAGAAAAAGTTGATCATTTAAAATTAAAGCAAATATATATACGATCTGAAAAGAAAGAGATATCAGCTAGAAAAGGTCTTAAAAAAGGGAGAGAATTCAACTAATTTTACATTAAAGAAGCCAATGCTGATGTTGTACAGATGTTATTATTATTTTTTTTTAATTAAGATGTATTTGTTCTTCTTTCACCTTTTATTCTATTTTGTATGTTTCTAGCTGACATTTCTTTCTTTTCAGATCGTATATATATTTGCTTTAATTTTAAATGATCAACTTTTTCGATACATTGAAAACGATTTTAGTCAACTTGGATATTTCTCTTTATTCATTCATTCATTCATTCATTCATTTGAAAGACAACTATTTTTGCTATGCACTAACATTCTTAATGATTTTTCCCTGCTTTCCAGCCTGTCTAGAAACTTAATCCATATTAGGCGCATTCCTTCTGCGCCTAAGTTCCTGCACTGCACCTCACACACTGGCGAGGCGCAGGGAACTTTACACCGCATGCATGAGCGCACCTTGGGCGCCGACATAAATGAGGCGCAGCTTACACTAAAAATAACGTGAAAACGGGCGCTCCGACGCGCCGATCTTCATACATGTTGCCCATTGTGCCCAATTTGCCACTTCCCCTCCATGGTGTCATGTGACTCATTAGCATTACAAGATCTTAGATGTGAATGAGGAGCAGGGTTGTTATATTTAATGTTTTCGCTCTCACACTATCTCATACTGAGCACTGGAACTACAACTTAGCACCTCATGGCAAAGAACTCTGAGGATCTGAAAAAAAGAATTGATGCTCTATATAAAGATGGCCTAGGCTATAAGATGATCGCCAGCACCTTGGAACTGAGCTGCAGCAGATTGGCAAGCCCAGGGTTCGTTTAGAACAGGCCTTGCCATGGACAACCAAAGACGTTGAGTGTACATGATCAGCGTCATATCCAGAGATTGTCTTTTCAAAATAGACATATGAATGCTGCCAACATTGCTGCAGAGGTTAAAGGGGTGGGAGGTCAGCCTGTCAGTGCTCTCCATATACCGTACATTGCATCAAATTGGTCTGCGTGGCTGTCGTCCCTGAAGGAAACTTCTAAAGATGATACACAAGAAAGTCCGAAAACAGTCTGCTGAAGACAAGCAGATTAAAGACATAGATTACTAGAACCATGTCCTGTGGTCTTATGAGACCAAGATAAACTTATTTGGTTCAGATGGTGTCAATCATGTGTGGCGCCAACTAAGTAAGGAGTACATAAACAAGTGTGTTTTGCCTGCAGTCAAGCATGATGGTGGGAGTGTCATGGTCTGGGGCTGCATGAGATCTGCCAGCAGTGGAGAGCTACTGTTCATTGACGGAACCATAAATACCAACATGTACTGTCAAATACTGAAGCAGAACATGATCCCCTCCCATTGGAAATTGGGCTGCAGGGCAGTTTTCCAACACGAAAACAACTCCAAATACTCCCCCAAGAAGACCACTGCCTTGCTAAAGAAAATTAGGGTAAAGATGCTGGACTGGCCAAGCATATCTCCATTCTTAAACCCTATTGAGAATCTGTATGGCATCCTCAAACGGAAGGTGCAGGAGTGAAAGGTCTCTAACCAGGTCAGTGGTGTTATCATGGAAGAGTGGAATGGGATTCCACTGGAAATCTGTGAAGCTGTAGTGAACTCCATGCCCAAGAGAGATAAGGTAGTGCTGGAAAATAATGGTGGCCATGCAAAATATTGACACTTTGGGTTCAGTTTGTTCATTTTCACTTATGTTGTCAGCGGTTTAGACATTGATGGTTGTGCATTGACTTATTTTGAGGGCACAACAAATTTACTATGTTATATAAGCTGTATACTGACTATTGTATCAAAGCTTCAGTGTTGCCCCATGAAAAGATAATAAAATTGTAGCCGCTAATATAGTGATATATATATATGTCTACCAACATCAAACAAGTTTTTGAAGCCCTCTTCTTCTTTAAGAATACATCAGCCAATCAATGTAAAGAGATGTAACAAAACTCTTTTCTAATTGTTAACTTAAAAGAAGCTAATACACCTCTCACGTATACTACTTGAATAGACAAAGACCCTTGTTTCTTATCCGCTTCTAAGATTAATTATTACCCTATCTAAGTCCATTCATTCAAAACCATATGGTCTTAATCAGAGAGACAGCCTGTCTGGAGAAGAGAAGCCTTAAGTCTACATTCCATTTCAATTACTCAATTACATATGTATACCTCTAATAATTATATACTGACTGAGAAAAAAGAATAATTAAAAAGCATATAAATATCATACAGATATGTTAAATTATTAAATATTACCATCACAATTCTCCCTTTGAGAAAATATGTGAGACCCGATCTCATTTATATGTTTTGTTTTTTTGAGTACATTCTTACGCAGCCAGCCTGCACAGCCAGACTTTCTATTTACATGCTTCTTTCCTACCTCCTTCCTCCCATGCTGGATTTCTCCAAAAAAGGGATCAACCACATATATTAAGCTCATTAAACATATTGGGGTTGCTCATGCCCCTAAGAGAAGATATTATATTCTCCCAAGTCACAGTGAGATACAACTATTTGCTTCTTTGGTTTTCTACATCTACCTATAGCAAGCATTAAACATTTAATACTCACATATATTATTATTATTATGAGCAGTACACCTTTCATATTCCTCTGTAATATTCCTGTCAGCCACCCACCCAGGCCAATTTGCTAGGTTTAAGAATGAAAACGTATTACCCCACCATGAGTCCTCCTTTACTTGTTGCTTTCTCAACCAATCGTCGCTCATTTCTGCAATTTTATTTAAGTCTATCTTTATTTGCAAATTTCCTGCTGGGTTAACATAATGACATCAGGTGGAGGCTTTAATTTGGCACATCCCACCTTCCCGCGCTGATAGTCCAGAACTACTGTATGGTGATTACTTACTAAGATGACTTGATCTAGATGGGTGCTGGTGCGGTTCTGTAGACTCAATGTCCCAGATCATGTCATGTTAGTAATCTGTGGCATCTACTAACTAATCCCAAGTCTGCATTACCATAGGATATAGAAATAAAGTACTACCAATTTTATTACCTAATGGTAACTAAATTAGGTTTCCCAATTTTCCTTGGCTTGTTATCTGCTGCCCTTTTATATAATGTATGCCTGGGTATCCTGTTTATGTCTACTTCCTTGTGGGGGACTAAGAAAATAGATGGTGACCAAGAGAGAGAGTGCCTGTCATTAGATGCTAGCACCTTGCACACTTTGGATGTGAGGAGAGAGTAGGACAGAGAAGGATAAAGTAAGAAATGAACACCAAGTACCTAGTGGGCAGGATGAGGAACTGCCCTAAAAGAGTGGAACTGGGGGAACAGGCAAGAACAACTTGTCTTGGGCAGTGTGTCAGGGTATCAAGAGTCACATAATCTACAAGTGTCACCTGCTGCAGACAGTGTCACAAGGGGGCCTTATTTGTTCTGTGTCTATGAGATGAGGGACGACTGCCCAAGTAGTTGGCTTGGGATCCCTTACTGGAGCTAGTACTTTGCTATAGATATAAGGCTCCCCTGTTAGTAGGTGGGGTTCCACCAGACTTGATAATAGAAAGGGAGTTATTCCCTCTTTCAGAAGCAAAAAGGGTTAAATGATGAGGTTAGAGATCAGGTTTTTAAATAGTGTGTATAGAGGTTAAGAGTTGGATATAATAAAAGTTACGTTTTAGTGTTTAATAGATAGAGAACTGATAGAGTTTAAGTTTGCCTATGGCAAAATAGTAAATATAGGGTATCAAGAGGACCCTTTAGGCATGGCACTGTCCCTGTGATTGAAGAGGCTGGAGGGAAGCTGCTTGTGATGTTACTAAGAAGGAAATTGCTTGGGGAGCAATTTAGAGTATGAAGTATTTGTACTTTGCTCAAAAATTCTATTATCCAATGTCAAGAGCAAGTAGAAGGAAGTGCAATGTGTAACATGCTTATAGTAAAGTATAATGAGTAAAGTCTGAAGATTCCTGGAACTGTAGTTGTGTTCTTACAAGCATTGGTACCCACACCATCAGTCCACCCATCATCTGTGCACATACCATCAACCTGCAGATTTACAGACTCTTTAGGAATATATTTAATGATGCATAAAGCAATGACTGAGGCTAGCTTAGCTAATGAACTGAACCATATAGCAAGCCCAATTGTACAGGTCACTAGTTATGTGGTGACTCAAGGGTAAGCATATGAATAAGGTATCCTCTGGAATCCTCATAACTTGTGAGAATGGGCCCCTGAAAGACTCTGTTTAGAACAAATAGCAGATCACTTAATGACTACTCTGAATTCTTTTCTATGGGAGCTCCAAGTATAGCGCTGTGTTTGTACTTGGAACTCCTATAGAATAGACATACTTTCTGTTCTGAATGAAATCTTTTGGGGAGTGTTTCTAATGATGTGTGGGTCCTAGAGGTGGCTCTCTCACATGCACAGAAATAGGAGTTAGCAGAGCTTAAATGTCATTCACTACTGACAATCTGCCTAAGCAGGTGGGAAATCGCATGGTTTATGAAAACAGCCAGAAGGGAAAACACTTTTTAATGGGGTTTTCTCACTACAAAGATCATATCGCTAATGATGGGGACAGTAATAAGCACTTTTGCAATTGGTTTGCATTTCCTAAATCACTTAGTATAGGAGATATGAGCTAATCTGTGCATCTGTAGCTAGTTCTGTAGCATGTGGACTGGACATGCCCTCTTTTCTGTGATTGGCTGACTGATGTTTCATTCAGCCTATTTGGACTCGCCCACTGGATGGGACACGCCCCCTGTGCTGTGATTGGCTGCCTGCACTCTGTGCTTACTCCCCTCTGAGCTGTTGAAATTTAAAGTGGAACTAACCGCCTGTGATGACTGTGTGTGTATAATAAAGACTGTCTCAGCTCCTCTCTATACCCCTTCTCCTAGTTATATTCTTTGTAAAGGATCTGGGCAACGAGTCTCTAGTTGCTAGATTCACTCTCCCACCCATAAAAACCCCACCTTTATACACTGCTCTACCCCATAAAAACAAACCTTATACGTCTGTTCTATACCCATATAACACAGCCTTATCAGTTTGCTCTAATCCTTTGATGCAGGGAGGGAGGGGGGAAGCCTGCTTTTCACATTGGTTTCTAGCCCAGGCTTTATGTAAAACTGTTTACAATAAGGTGTTCTGGTTACAATGGTTTTGTGGACCCGGGAGCTGACAGCTCTGCAGTATAGAACCAGGAGGAGGTCTTCGGTTGTGAACCCCTTCCCCCTTCCACTGCAAAAACACAAAATGATGATTTTACAAATCTTCAGTGAGGGGAGACATGAATGCTGGGAGGGAGACGACCTATGGGGAAAAAAGAGATTCCCCCGGATTTGCGCTGTACAGATAGAAACAGCCAAGCCCTGTGAAAGCGTGAAAATGGTAACCCCTTTTAAGGTTACCTTGCATCTCGCTTGTAGGTAACTTCAAAATTTGCGGGGCTGTAGCAAACAAAAACATACAGATAACACATCATGATATCATGGCACAACTTTTTCCAGTGGCTTTGTTTCAGAGGAGCAGAACGGGGGAAAACCATAATATTCAGGTCAAGTTTTTATTTTCTGCTGATCATATGGATTTTGAAAATAACGTATACAGTAATTTTGCTTTTTTTTGGTTTTTTGGATCAGTGGCCCTATAGCAAGCGCGCGAGCCCCGTCAAGGCTCCTCATTACTAGCGAGTCCCTACACTAACAAGTTACAGAAAAAAAAAAAAATCACAGAAAAATGGGACATTATTTACTCAAAAAACACAACACAGGCCATACTTACAGCTCAATGGCTGGACTAGAGACTGAACCCAGTAGGTGGCAACAAAGGCCCCTGTGCTACTTTGAAAAGATAAACAGGTGCAGGTAATTGCTGAGCAGTAGCTTACACACCACTCTACTAGGGGAAAAAAACTGTGCATTAAATTGATACCTGTTCACACCAGTATGCAGAAAAGCCATAGTATAATACATGGGGAGATTGTACAAATGCAAAAATACCAATAAGACAACTACTTACACAGCCTTCTATGCATGAGGGGGGTGGTTGCTGGTATTATAATTGCATATAGATAAGGCCAATACAAAAGGTTGCCTTTACGCAGATACGTGGGTTTGCACCATGCGGCTTACTGTAAAGGACGGTCAGGGACCACCGAGAAGACACAGCCAGAGTGAGGCCCTGACGCTGGTCCCAAACCACTGTCCCTGCCTTTTGGGGGTACCGACTCCTTAAAAGGTCGGCCCCAACCAGAAGCTGAAAACTATACTGAATACGTGGGAACACAAGACACAGACAAACAAAATACAAAACACAAAAAGGGGAAATTTGTCAGACAAGCAAGGTTGGCAGCAAAGCGGGCAGCGCAGTACCAAATCAGAAGACTGAAGGGGAAAACGTAAGGACGACCAAGTCGGTAACTGTCGGGCAATGCAGTACAAAATCGGAAGATTTGAATAGTCAGGAAGCCAAGCAGAGTCAGGAAAACCAAAAATCCAACAAGAGACAAGAAGCAAAAATGGTTAGGAAAGACCAATATGGCACAGGGGACGGGTAAGGGAATCCCTTATATAGGAACCGGTGAACAAAGAACAGAGGTGATAGGTGGAAAGAACACAAAGCAGATGGGGAAAAACAAAGCTGTCAATAAAAAGGGAACACAGTTTAACTAAAAGGGTGCGGAGGATTCCTGGCCACGGGCGTTGGCCAGTAATCAATTAAACACAGGGAAGGAAGACTCAGTTCACACTGGTAACTAAGAATACAAAGTATTATGTTAAAAACACGGTTTCCGTCGCAACGGCCGTGGCCGGCGACCGAAACTCGAAGCTGGGGATCTGTCGGGCATGATCATGATGATCATGACACTTAAAGCCTATTACACCACTACTATTTTGTGTCCAACACAAAATATAAACACCCTCTGCATTTTCCACCACTAACAATTTTTTTTTGGCAATGGTTAATCCTTTTAGATCAGTGTTCCTCAACTCCAGTCCTCAAAAGACATAAATGTGTAGTATCGTACGGTTGTAGTGCGTCATGCCTCCAACACGCCCCAGATCTCAGGCCATTAGAAAGTGCCGCTGGTGCTTTATTATGCGCATAATATTGGAGTGCGTCTCATTAAAAAAATATTGGAGTGTGCCTCATTGAAAATATAGCGAACGGGTTGCGTCAGTTTTCGGGCTGAAAAGACACCAGACTTCTGGCACTGCCTTGTACATACATGTTGCCCTTAGGGTGAAATATAAATAAAATACTTTAAGGGCATGTCCACACAGTGTTTTTCAGATCTGTTTTTGGATCCGCTTTTCAGACCCAAAAAACGCATCTAACAATGTGCAGTGTGATTTACATTAGTTTCAATGCACAACAGGGATCGCCGTGTTTACTTGTTTCTTTTCAATGGTTTTTTCGAACGGATCCAAAAACGCAACACACTTTTGGGTACGTTTTGGATACGCTTTTCGCATCCAAAACAATCATGGATTAAAATTTGAATGTCTGTGATTTGAAAGAAAATGCATTGAAAAACGTATCCAAAAACGCATTTACAGATGCGTTTTGGATACTTTTTTTTGGGTGCAATTTTAACTTTTT
>JAODAL010015402.1:0-84008 GCA_025379985.1 Phyllomedusa bahiana | reverse complement strand
GTAAAGGTTAGGAAGGGTTAAGTGACAGCAGTTTGTGAAGGTAGAAAGAGACAGCATGACCGGGTTTGCAGCCAATCAGTGTGATATAAGAGCTGCAGGTACACAGTTATAAGGAAGGATCTGTAGGATGTGCTACAATCAGAGCCAGAGTGAGAGTGAGAGTTCCAGCAAAAGGTCACTTGGCTACAAGCTAGCTGTAGATTCAGTCAGGCTATCCCATTCGACCGGAAAGCTTCTCACACCAAAGAGTATAGTGAAGGTGTGGAGGCAGTGCAGTGTACAGGAGTTGGTGTTACAATCCACTTCTAAAGAGTTAGTAATGTTTATTAATAATTGCACTGTTATTCTGTATTGATTGCACTAAAAATGACCTCTACTTTACCCCTGTATCTAGCTAACAGCTTGCACCTGTCTCTGGATGTGTCTAGTCAGGTTGATTTGCATAAATTGTAACCAGTCCATGCCAAATCACCAGCCAATGGCAGGAATCTCCATGACAATCTCCATGACAACATCTAGAGTGAGGGTAGAGGTAGTCTATATAAGCTAGGTAAATTTAGCATTCTGTATCTTTTTTCCACTGATTGCCACCTTTGGAATATCAGTGCCATCATTGTCTGCAGTTGTCAGAGGCGCACTCAATCATGCCATCTTGACATTGGCTGTGCTGCCGCTGGGCTCAGCATTCAGCTCTAATGCCTTATCTTCCCTATCCACATGGAAGTAGGTCTAGAAAGAGGAAAGTTAATCTACCTTAGAAGGACTCAGCTGGGCTGTGGGAGATACTGACATTATCCTGCCTTAGTCTACTGAGTGGCTTGGACTGGAGGGACTGAAATCTAATTTGACCGCGACCACTGCCATGTATATTCTATCTTGCCTGGTGAAGTAAAAAGGCCTAAGATGATTTTGGAACTTTAAAGGCATGTTCCCATGACCAGTTTTTCAGCCGGTTTTGAAAAACGTCTGTAAACCGTCTGACAAACTTTTACATGGACCTCTATGGAAAACCCGTGCAGTGCGGACCACTGGCGGTCCAAAAAACATTGACCATGTTCATTCTTCCACCCGGTTTTCAGGGGGAATATGAACAAGTCAATGTGAAGGGGGAGGGCTTTTCCCACAAACAGTGGAGAAAAGCCGCCCCCTGCAGCTATGTTCACATCCACAAAAACAGAACAAATACCGGTCGGATAATCCGACCGGTATTTGCTCTCTGCCATGGGGACATGCCCTAACACTTCAGCCTGTCATTTCTGCCCCGCATATCAGGGGCACCTCACAACCACCTAACGTAGGCAGTTGAGGGAGAGACCATCACCACAGTGTGCCCTGAGGAAAACAACTACCACCACCATTATCTTCAGTGCAGACCTCCTCTTTACTGGTGCATGAGAGTTGCGGTTGATGGAATAATTGACCAGAGTTTTAGCCTCTTTTGGGCTACCTCTGCCTATGCCCCTCCTCTCTTGCGCTCCGCTTCACCACAGCAGGTAGACAGGAGAAGGGAAAGAGAGAAAGATCGTCAAGCAGTGAGTCATGAAGGACAGAACTAGGAATTGTCGGAGGGACAAAGTTAAAAAGGGAGTTAAGAGATACAAAGAAGGAGAGCACCTTTCTGAATTCAAGTGTGTGTGTGACCACTGCAAAGTTAAGCAAGTTACTATCCCTTGTGTGGGAAAGTGGCCCTGGGGCTGACACCCTTTCACAGAGAATAAGACGCCACTGAGGGACCGAAAGTTATGAAGCAAACTTACTAGTTTGTTACAGTAGACAGGCTAAGGAGTTCTAAAAGCCTAAAGCAGAATCGCTAACATGATGACTGGAGTCTATATAGAGAGCTTCTGCTGAGGTGTTGAGAGAGGACTTGCCAGGAGAGCAATTGAGCTGCGCTAAAATGTACTGAGTTGAAGTGTACTGTGCCAAATATAATTGTACTAAAGTGACACTGTCTACCTGTGAAGTGTAACGTGCTCACAAGTTTGGTGCCGTGAGTAAAGCCTACAAGACCCAAGCTGACAAGTCACTGATTCTTCAGCACTGGTGCACTACATTCATCAGCATTACCACACCAGTAGGCCTGACATTCGCATACACCCATTGCACCACACAGGGGTCGCTTGCCAGACCCCTGCCTGGTCCTCCTTTTGCACACCTTGCAAAGTGATATAAGGTCCAAAAGATAATTTATGAATCTACCCATTAAAATCATTTCCTAGTAGCAACTGATTCACTACAAACTCCGAATTGGTTGCCCTTTGTTTTACCTTTGATTCCTATTATTATGTTAGAACTCAAATAACAATACATTTATGAATGAATTATCAAAATGTCAGTCATGAAAATGTTTGCAATGCAAGTAAAGGCAGACTAAATGCATTATCAAAACATTCAACACCAATAAATATTAGCAGTGAGAGTATCTAGGTCAAAAATGCACTAAAAAGTGCCAGATCCACAAATATATACATTAAAAAACCATATCTACAGTATTAATTAAATGAATACATGATAAAAATATTGTGAAAAATCAATACAAAATATCAAGACAAGAGGATGAACATGATATAACCTACAAAATGGTTTCAGATTGCATATAACATTACCACCTTGTTATAAACAGGTAAGACTATTTAATTGAAATAAACCTATATGTATGCAGTAAAAGGGAACCTGTCAGGTGGTTTATACTACCCTATCTGAGAACAAATGTGAATAATGTCACATTTAAAGCAAAATTACACAGTTTAATAGAATATAAGGCTGAAATGTCAAGAAAAAATTACTAACTTTGTAAATTCTTTGCAACACGCATATTTATAAGACTAAAAGAGGGCTACAAAACTATTACGGCCCGCAATTACACTTTTTAAAACTTACCCTTTAGGATGGGCGAATCGATTCTAACGAAGGGAAATTTGTTTTAAAAATTTAAAGGGAAAAACTTCGGTTGGGAAGGGAAGTCAAAACTTTGGGGTATTTCGGGGGGGGTGGGGAAGTGGGTTTTTGTTTAATAAATGGCCTGCGAGAAACTTGGCGTTACAGGGGGCAAAGAACTCTGGGAGGAAGGGGGGGGGCAACCCCTACATGACATGTCAGAGGTAAAGCCAATCAGAGACCGGCGGGTTTTCTGTGCCCTTTCCCGCACTATAAAAATTTCCGGGGGCGCGACGGGGGGAGTCACACTTTTAAATTTTGTCATCGGGGGAAGGTGCTCCCGCGGCTGTTTGCCCCTTACGAAGAATTGATTTTATATAGCGATTTCTGGGGGGTGTCCAGCTTTCCCAAGGACTGTTTTTTGAAGGGTTCAAATTTCTTTTTTTTTTTGGGGGTATTGGATTAAATTTTGTGGGGCCCCCCTGAAGGCAAAATACTTTAAAATACGGGGGCCCTTTTTTTAAAAGGGGCCGTTCCGGGGTTGGGGTTTTCCCCCTTTTTTAAAAAGAAATGGTTTTTGGGTTTTTCCAAAAAAATTTTTTTTTTCATTTTGTGGGGGCCCCAAAAAATTCTATTGGGGCCGCAATTTCATCCGGGGCGGTTTTTAAAGCGTTGTTTTGGGGTTTCCTATTCCAAGAAACCTCTTTTTTTAACGCCAAAAATTTTTTATTTTTAAAAACTTGGAAAACCCCTAATTTTCACAAGCAAAGGGGGGTTAATTTTAAATGTATTTTGTTTGGGGTTAGAAAAAAAAAACCAATTGAAACACGAAAAAAAGGCTCTATTAGGGTTTTGGGGTTAAACTTTGGGGGAAATTTAAATTTGGGGGGGGGGGTTAATTAAGGGGCGGGGTTTTTTTTTTTGAGTGGGGGGTTTGACAAAAAAAAACCCTTTTTTAAGAAAATTTTTCTTTTTCCCTTTGAAAAGCCTAAATTAAAAGGGGGACAAAGGGTTTTTTTTTTCCCAACTTTTTATTTTTCTTGTTGTTTTGGGGGGGTTTTGGGGGGAAAAAAAAAAAACGCATTTTTAACCCCCTTTTGGGGGCTCAAAAGTTTTAAATTTTTTAAAATTTTTTTGGTGGGGGGCCAATTTTTCCTTTTTGGGGGCTATTTAAAAACCAGGGGGTTTAAATTTAAAGGGGGGTTAATTTTTCTGGTTTTAAAAATAAACCTTTTTTCAAATTTTGGGGAAAAAACGCCCAAAATAAAAAATAAAATTTTTTCCTTGTACCTTTTAATTTCCAACAACCCAAAGGGTTAAATTTAAACTGATTTTCCCTTGTTTTGTTGGGTAAAAAGAAAACCCTGGGGGGGAAAAATTGGGGTTTAACAAAAAAGCTCAAATATAATGGGGTTTTTGCGTCAATTTCCCTTTGGGGCCCTTTTTCCATTCCAGGGGTTTAATTAAGGGGGGGTTTTGCGGGTTTTTGTTGGGGGACAAAAAAATTTTAAAAGGGGTCTTTTAAAGGGGGGCCAAAATTTTTTTTTAAATTTTTCCAAAGTCCCCAAATTTTTTCCAAGCAAAGGTTAATTACAACGGTTTCCCCTTGTTGTTTTTGGTCTTTAAGGAAAAAGGGGGAAAATTGTTGAAAAAAAACGTTTCAAAAGGCAAAAAATTTGTGGGGCTCAATTCTTTGGGCATTTTTTTTTCCGGGGAGGGGGGTTTTAATTTAAGGGCTTTGGGTTTTTTTGGTTTTTTTTGGTTTTTCCAAAACATTAAATTTTTTTCTTTTTTCCAATTTTTGCCAAAAAAATTTTTTTATTTTATCCTTAACTACCCAAATTTCCCCAAACCCAAAAAGGGAATTAAACGAACTCGGGTTGTGGGTGGGAAAAGGAAAAACTTTTTGGATTTGTAAAAAGTTTTTTACAAAGCAAAAATTATTTTGGGGGCCCTCAATTTTTTGGGCCCGAAAATTTACACCCAAAAAGGGGTTTTTTTAAATTTTAAGCCGTTGTTTTCCCTGGAAAGTGCGGGGCCCCCCCCCCAAATTTTTAAAAACCGCCCCCCCCTTTTTTCAACCCCAAAAAATATATACTTTTTTTCCTGAAAGCCAAATTTCCCAAAAGCAAAGGTTAATTAAAAACTTGTACCCTTTTGTTGTGTATCTTTAGAAAACACCAATTGTAACACGCTACAAAGCTACTAGTTTGTGCGGGCTCAATTCTTTGGCCGCAGTTTACACCCAGGGGGTTTTAATTAAGCGTTGTTTTGCTGGTGTGCTGACAAAAAAAAACCCTTTCTTTTTAAAACGCCAAAATATACATTTTTCCTGAAACCCTTTAATTATGCCCAAAGGGGTTTAAATTTTAAAGGGCCTTTTTGGGGGTTTTTTCCATTTAGTAAAAAAAAACGTTTTTTTTAAACGACACAAAAAAGAAAATTTTTTTCCGGGCCCATTTGGGGAGCGAAAATTTTTTACCCAAAGGGGTTCCCCCAAAGCTTTTTAAACCGGGGTTCATTTGGAGTCAAAAACAGGGTGTTTTTTTATCTATAAGTTTATCATCATCAAAAAGTGTCTTTTACTTTTTTTCCCGAAAAAAACAGTATGTCAGACAGAAAAAGGCGGAGGCTCTGCACCTGTGAGGGGACGTGGCACAAATTTCCTGGAACCCCCGGGTTTGCACCCACACCCAAGGGGGGCCCGTCCCTGCAGGGGTAACTCGGTGAGGCCAAAAATCCCGCTGTCAAATAGCGGCCGTGTGTGGTTCGGAAACCCCAAAGGGTTCTTAAATTGGTTGTCGGTTTTCCCTTTCCCCCGGGGACTTTGACAACCCCACCCAAGAGTGGGGGGGGAAACGTCAGCCCAAACCCCCCTTAGTTGGTAGGGGCCCGGGGAAGGGGGTCAGCGGCCCCCACCTGTCCTCAACCCGCCTCTGTCCCTTTCCGGTTCCCAGCCAGGATTCCCTATGGGGTCTGGGCTCGCCCCCACTAATAGGGGGTTGAAAAAATTTGAGGAAGGGCAGTCAGCACTACTTGGAAAGGAAAAAAGAAATGGGGCCTATATCCCCTTTGCTTTCTTGCAGTAGGCGGAAAAGGTAAAAGAGTGGAGGTGGCATGGGAGGTTTGTTGTAAAGAGGTCAGCCTTGGCATCCCAAAAGACCGGGGAGGGAGGACGGGCAGTGACTTTTAAAAAAACAAATAGATAAATTGATGTAGCGACCCCCTTGGGAGGGGGGGTTGGGGCCCAAGGGCTTTCATTTCCGCGGGAAAAGAGGGCTTTAAAGCTTTGGGGGGTAAGGCAGCGGCGCAGCCGCAATGGGTCGTGGGGGCCCTTTAAAGTCAGCAGGTTAGCAGCAGTGGGGGAGGTCGGGAGCAAGCGGCCAGGGGGGAAAAAAAACCCCCGTTCGGGGGGCCCAAGAAAGTAGCGGGCACGGGGCCCCAGCAAAAGGGCCCAAAGGCGGGCGGCGGGTTAGTCACTCGTGCGGACCGGTTTGGCGGGTTTAAAATCCGATACTCGGGGGTTTGTGGCTTTCTTTGCAAAGACCCCGGGGAGGACCCGGGAAGGGGGATATGTAAAAATCTGAAAAAGCAAAAAATTTGAAAGCGGGGGCCCAAAGGGAGAAAATTTGGGGCCCCCCGGGCCCGGGTTTAACACATGAGCGTCCCCCAACCCGGGGGCCCTGGGAGAAACTTTGGATCAGTGTGGTGGCCCACCCTCCCGCCCCCAGAAACACCCAGCAGAAAGGCAGCGCCCAGGGGATGCATCCCCCTTTTTCCCAGCCTCAAGGCCCCCAAACCACCTTTTGAGAAGGGAGCTTTTTCAACCCTTTTTTTGGTTGAAAAGGGTTTCCCCCTAAAGTCTTCCCCCGATTTTTAAGAAGATTCTAAAAAATTGGCCGGGAAAAATGTGCATGAAACTTTAAAACCATTCTTTAAAAAAGCCGGAACACCCTCCTCGAATTTCAGGGGCCCCAAAAAGGGCCCTTTCCCCCAACACCTGAATGCAATTTTTCCCAAACCCCCTGGAATCCCAGCCTGCACATTTTGGGAAACCAAACTGTAAAGAAAAGAGAAAGGCCATTAACATTTTTTTTAGATTTCCCGGCAGAAAAGAAGTACTCCCCTGTGTAACTTTTATGTTTAGCCAGTGGCAGCTTATGCGTGGGAAATGCCTTTTTTTTTGAAGCCAAAATTTGGGGGGGGAGGCGACTTTTTTTTTGTCAAATCGCCAGGACTAGGGGGGGTAAATAACGTCATTCCATGCTTAATTTTCCCCGGAACAATGCCCGAAAAATTTTGTCTTGGGGGAGGGGTTTGGGGCGTGGCGGGTTTAAACTGTGGCCACCCTGAGTCCGGGGGTTTGGGGGGAAAAGGAGGGGAGGTGGAGGGGAATTGGAGCGAAGCATTGGTGGTGAAAAAAGAAAGGGAATTTTTTTCCCAGGTGGGGCAAGAAAAGGGGGGGCAGGGGAGATGGGGGGAGGTGGATGGAGAGAAGGGAAGATGAGGGGAGATGCCCCAAGACCGTGGCAGGGATACGTGGAAAAAGGAGGCAGGGAACCCCCCGGGTCCCTTGTGCGATGGCCCGCGCTTTCTTATTTGCCTTTGGGTAGTGACAGGGCCCAAAAGTAAAATCCGGGGAGGGGATGACTTCTGGGGTCTCCCCCCCTTTTTGGACCCCCCGCTAACCCGGGCCAAAATTTGGGAGCCTTTTTCCCCCCGCTATTGAGAGGGGAAACAAAACCCAAATACCATAGGGGGAAAACCTCCGTAATCCCGTTGGCCCCTTTCCAAAGTGCGGCATCGTCCCCCCTCTGACGGTCTTGCCGGGGGGTTCCCCAGCGCTCAAGTTTCTACGCCGCCCGGCCCGATGGGGGGGAAATTTGGGGGGGGTTTGGGGCGGGACCACCTCCCCTCGTTGTAAAAATAAAGTTGGAGTCACTGATGAGCAGCTTCCTTCACCCGCCTAGTGAGGAGGGCAGTCGCCAGCAGCTAGCAGCAGCAGCAGCCAGATGGAGCAGTCCCTGAACCAACAGGTTGTGGCCTACTTGGACAGCACTCTGCCACCTCAGTTAGAAGATCCGCTGGACTACTGGGCAGCCAAACTGGATGTGTGGCCGCAACTTGCCGAGTTTGCAGTGGAGAAGCTGTCCTGCCAGCCAGTAGTGTGGCATCAGAGCGGGGGGTTCAGTGCGGCGGGGGCCATCGTTACCCCAAGGAGAACCCGCTTGTCCACGGGAAATGTGGAACGACTGACCTTTGTCAAGATGAATCAGCCGTGGATCGGCCAGGATTTCCACACACCAGTGCCTTAGGCGTCAGTCTGGGTTCAAACTACCTGCCTCAGCCACTATTCTGATGCCGCCACCCGCCTGATGCCACACATCTGCTGCCAGTTTCTCCATTGCCTACCACCAACTTTACCAGGGACTGGTATTGCCACCCACCTCAACACTCTGTCATTGTGCCACTCTATGACCTCATGCTGCTGCTGCTGTTGCTGTTGCCGTGACATCCACACTGTGTCATTGTGCCACTGTCTGACCTCATGCTGCATCTGTGGCTGCTGCCATGTCCTCCATACTGTGTCATTGTGCCACTGCCTGACCTCATGCTGCTGCCGCCGTGACCTACACACTGTGTGATTGTGCCACTCTGTGGCCTAATACTGTTCCCCACTCAGAATGTATTGTCATGCCTGACCTCATGCTGCTGCTGTGTGACCTCCCACTGGTGATTGTGCACTCGTGGCTCATATGTTTGCACCTCCGAATGTCATGTGCCACTGCCTGACCTCATACTGCTGCCGCCGTGACCTCCACACTGTGTGATTGTGCCACTCTGTGGCCTAATACTGTTTTGCCACCTCCAGAATGTCATTGTGCCACTGCCTGACCTCATGCTGCTGCTGTTGTGACCTCCACACTGTGTGATTGTGCCACTCTGTGGCCTAATACTGTTTTTCCACCTCCAGAATGTCATTGTGCCACTGCCTGACCTCATGCTGCTGCCGCCGTGACCTCCGCTCTCAGTCATTGTGCCATTCTGTGGCTTCCTCCTGTTTTTGCCACCTCCAGAATGTCATTGTGCCACTGCCTGACCTCATGCTGCTGTGGCTGCCGCCGTCACCTCCACACTCTGTCACTAATGTTGCCACCTGAGCTCTCAGCTTGCTTTTTTCCAGCTTTCGCTGGCATGACTTTATCAGGCTACATTCCCGCTTCAGTTTTTTGGTCAGTTTTGCCCTCTTAAGTGCCCAGGGAATTTTATAGTGAAGCGATTCTAAAAGCGGCGGCAGTCATCTGCGTGTCATACTAAAACACAACATTGTATGAAGACCAAACCAAGCTCCCTCTGCATATTTAAGCATGACACAACGTTCTACAGCCCCCTGCAGGCTCTGTGCAGCCTGGAAATAGCTGCTTTTTAACACGATTCGTGCCGAAGTAATTCGGAACGAAACAAATTTTGTCGGAAAATTCGTCGAAGTGACCGAATCGAATTTTTGAGAAATTCGCCCATCTCTAATACCCTTACTTTCTACGTTTCTCTTTGAAAAGCAGCCCCATGCCTAAAAGGGGTTTCCCTTTCTTCCTTGTGGGCCTTCCCGAGCCTGGTAGGCTGTTTTGAGCACTGTTATAATATGCTTCAATGCTTCTTTAGAATATTCCATTTAAATACTTTCTTTTTTTAAACAATTTTTATTTGCAAGACAAATTTACAAAGAAAATGTCATACATTCTTAATTGTATCTAATTGACATCACATGAATACCGTACATCTTTGTATGATAGAAGTTTGAGAAGTGTCCTTGTCTTACAATTTTTTTAAACAACTATTAAGCAAAAAATAAGGAAAAGCATCTAATAAACTGAAATTAACAAAAACTTGAACACCCTGTAGCCCTTCTTGGCTATTTCTAAGTTCACTATTGCGCTAATAGACAAACTCCACCTGATATACCCACTGGCCAAAATGGGGAAAGTGGGGGAAAAAAATAAAAAATAAAAAAAAATCGTAAATCCCACATTTCTTCTTCCAACCACTAGTCTTTAACTTCCCAAGTCACCTGCAAGTTTCTCCTTTAGATAGTAAGAAGTATATTCAAAAGGTTTCATAATCTTGGTCAACTCCTGGTCGGTGAAGGCAAATTCCATAAAGTTCCTCCACTTTTTAACAAATGTTTTAATTGAGCCCTCTTTGGATCTTTCTGTTTCCAATTTATCAAGGAAGAAAATTTCTCTCAAAGTTCTGAGAACTTCCCCCCTATCTGGACTACTTTCTTGCAACCAGTGCCTTAAAATGCACTTTTTAGCTACCAAAAGGGTATTATGTAGACCTTTGTTTCCAGACAGAAGTTCAGCTTCCTGACCATCCCTGGAGTTGACCAGAACATAATGGAAAATAGTTGCCAAAGGGGAATCTTCTATCTGCAGCTTCCAAATTTTCTGTATTAACTCACGTACATCTTTCCAGTATTGTTTTAATTTAGGACACCTCCATAATCCGTGCATTAGGTTCGCCTTATCCAAACCACATTTCGGGCATGCTTTAAGATAGTGGGAGGGAGCATTTTTGTATGGGATGTCAAAGGCATAAATTGCTTTAGGCGCAATTTTAAAACTCATCTCTCTCCAACTTTCATTAAAGGGGTTTTGCCACGATGTAATGTTGACGTGGGATCCTCCAAAATGGGTTTTTAATCACTTTTCTAAATATATGTGATTACAAAAATTGCAGTCTGAGAGAGCTACAGCCTTCCTTACATGCCCTTGGTTACTTCAAAGAGTCTATTAGATACGGCCTGACAAGAGCTGGACGGGCTTGCACAGAGAGAGCTTCTTATCTGATGAGACTGAGCTGCAGAAGTTTTTAAGGCACCGGGTAGCAATATGTTTTCTTTTGTATACAGAATAAACTAGTTGTAGAGTGATTAGATACCTGCTTTATCTGATGACAGGGAACATGAAGAAGCTTTCAAGCTGCTGTGTAGAATAGGTGTTCTCTTTTGTATATAGAATCCACAAGTTATAGTTTTTTTATTTCAGTGTACATGTCACAAGATCCCTTATGCAGCTCTGTGCTCTCCGCTGTGTGTGTCTCTCTCTCTTTCAGCTCCTTGATTTGTTTACATTACATTAGCATCTTAGCAGATAAGGCTCCTGACAGTGCAGTGTATGAGCCTGTGTCTGCTGTATTTAGAATCCACTGCTGTACTGTTTATTATTTCACTTAAGTTTTGAGAAGCTCCCTTGGATTCCTCACTCCTCACTTCCCCTCCCTCTCTCCCCTGCAGCTTCATGACTCAGCGTGATTTGTTGACATTCTGCCTGTACTAACAAGAGAGGGGTAAGAATCTATCTCTCGGCAAATCCCCTTTAATGATAGAGGTTCATACTCTGTCTAAACCTTTTAGGATTTTCCAAGATGCATCATTGTCTCCTAAATACGTTCTATTATGTACATTATGTATTCGATCAATTGAGTTTTACTTGTAATTTAAAGTAATTTAATAACAATTATCTTTTTACTCTTATATTGTGTGTTTTTGTAGGTATATTGCAAAAGCGTTGTTTCACTTGATTTGTATACAGCATCTTTCAAGTTACTGTATGTTGAGTCCTTCATTCATATACATAGCTACTTTTAAAGGGAACCTTTCACATAGGTTATGCCGCCCATGATGTGGGCAGCACATGCTAGTGACAGACATGCTGTTTCCAGCACTGTGTCTCTTATTTTGTAAGATACTGTAGTTTTGGAGCATTTAGGGCGATATGTATGAACCTGGCTCTGACTGGCCAGTTCAACATCTGTTTTTAATAGTGTATGATCCAACAGTATGTATGAAAGAGTGTTATGTGCCAAACATTGGCACATAGCGTGCTATGCGCCAAAATTTCTCCCAGCCATGGTATGGATTTGTACAACAGTTCATGCCAAACTTTGGCGCATTTTTGGCGCATTTAAAAGTGTCGTGTCTAGTGCAGAAGGCACCAAGATTTGCCATATGATTGATCATACATCTATAGAACAGGGCTATGACAGTTTTTTCTAGTATGCTAGAAAACTGGTGCAGCCTCATTCATGCATGTTGTCTTTAATGCTTAAATCTGGCAGTTTGCAGCCTGCTCTGCCAGAGACAAGTCCAGCTTATTTATGAGCAGGTGTCAGCCCCGCCCAACTGTGGCTAGTCCCACACACCTGACTCAAATCTTTTACTTTTGAATATTTAGAAACATGTGGTTGGAGCTAGCTGTGGGTGGGAGGGGCTAAAACCTGATCATGAACTAACTTAACTCTTTCCTGGCAGAGCAGGTATTAAAGGAGTTTTGCCACAATCTTATTTCATACCTCCTGCATTCAGCTCTTCAGCTCTGTGTGCTCAGAAGGGGGCGTGTGTGATTTGTTTGAATTGCATGTCATGTGACAAAGCAGGATGACATCACCATGCCTTTCCTCGCTTTAGTTAAAGAAAGGTCTGTTTATGTGAAGAACTGTAAGTAGCTACATTGTAGCTCAGAGGTAAACATTTTGCCTCCAGGCACAAGGGTCCTCTGTTCAAATCCCTGCAGGAACCAAACCTGTGGATTTTATTTCTCTTTATCAATGCACATACCTGATTTAGGTTTCTTTTTTAATTTATTTGCACTGTTTGACTAATTACTAAGGAGTACAGAGGACAGGAGTAGAGTGACAGCACCTGGGGTTTGAACACTCAGTAGCTGCCTGAGAGGAGAGGTGATGTCTGAGCAGGTGCTACCAGGGCTGAGAAGCTTTCAGCCCTGGTCGTATCCCCTGCAGATTAGCTGTAAACAATGAATCACTAAAGGAGCAGCTAAAACAAAAACGGTGCAGAATTTTTAATAATGATGAATGGTGAAAATGTTTATTATTTAATTTACAAACTTCCCACGTCAATTTTACTTTGTGGCAAAACCCCTTCCAATTCTCTGAAACTCCTGCATCTTATAGAATAAGGGACACAGCACTGGAAACAGCATGTCTGTCACTAGCTTGTGCTGTCGTCAGCAAGGGTGGCATAGAGTTGAAACCAGAAGTTTACATACACTATAAAAAGACACATATGCATGTTTTTCTCACTATCTGACATGAAATCCGAATAAACCTTATCGGTTTTAGGTCCATTAGGATTACCAAAATTATTTATATTGGCCAAATGCCAGAATGATGAAAGTGAGATAATTTTTAAGGCATTTGTATTACTTTGTGCAAAGTCAAAGGTTTACATACACTAGGATTATTATGCCTTTAAACAATTTGGGACAGCCCATATGATGATGTCATGTATTTGGAAGCTTCTGATATGTTTATTGTCAACAAGTTAATTAGAGACACAACTGTGGATATATTTTAATTTCACACCAGAAACACACTGTTTCTGTGTGTAACATTATGGGAAAGTCAAAAGATATAAGCCAAGATATCAGGAAGAGAATTGTGGACTTGCACAAGTCTGGACCATCCTTGGGTGCAATTTCGAGATACTTAAAGGTGCCTTGTTCCTCTGTTCATCAATTATACGCAAGTACAAACAAAATGGGAATGTTCAGCCATCATACCACTCAGAAAGAAGACGGGTTCTGTGTCTCAGAGATGAACGTGCTTTGGTTTGACATGTGCATATCAACCCAAGAACAAAAGCAAAAGACCATGTGAAGATGCTGGCAGAAGCAGGTAAGATTGTGTCATTATCCATAGTGAAATGAATACTGTATCAACTGGGCTGGGCTGTCAGAAAGAAGCCATTACTCCAAAAGAAACATATAAAAGCAAGAATAAAGGGGTTGTCTCACTACAAGGATTGGATTTCATGTTAAAGATCTTGCAAAAACAAGTCACTTTGCAATATGTGTCCATTAACAATGTCCTACGTATTCTGAGATATCCCCTCTTGTATGGGCTGCATCAGCTCCTTAGGTCACTATAGCTACAGACCTGTTTGATCTCTCCTGATAGGCTGCCAGTACTGGTTGCTATAGCTACAGACCTGGCTTCTATTGCAGTCTAGTAGAAGCCAGTGAACATGCCCCTGAATTCAAAATGAAACCAAGAAAACAGGACTGAGGTAAGAAGAATCAATGTAGTGAGACAACCCCTTTAAGGTTTGCAAATGCACACAGGAATGAAGACCTACATTTTCGGAGACATGCCCTGTGGTCTGACAATGCTAACATTGAACTGTTTTGCTATGATGACCATTGTTATGTTTGGAGAAAAAAAAGGAGAAGCAAGGAAACCTAAGAATACTACCCCAACTGTGAAATATGGGGGTGGCATCATCATGTTGTGGGGTTGCTTTGCTGCAGGATGGACTGGTGCACTTCACAAAAAAGAAGGCATCATGCAGAAAGATTATGTGGCAATACTGAAGCCGCATCTCAAGACATCAGCCATGTGGACAATGACCCGAAGCATACTGCCAAACTGGTTACAAAGTGGCTTAAGGATAACAAACTCAATGTTTTGGAGTGGCCATCACAAAGCCCTGATCTCAATCCTATTGAAAATTTATGGGCAAAGCTGAAAAGGCAGGTGTGAGCAAGGCAACCTACAAACATGGCTCAGTTACACCACTCCTGTCTGGAGGAATGAGCCAAAATTCCTACCAACTATTGTGAGAAGCTTGTGGAAGGATATCCAAAATGTTTGACTCAAGTTATACAGTTTAAGGGCAATTCTACCAAATACTAATAAAATGTATGTAAACTTATGACTTTGTAGAAAGTAATAATAAAAATATCTTAAAAAATTCTCTCATTATTCTGGTATTTAGCAAATATAAATAATTTTGGTAATCCTAATTGAACTAAAACAGGCAAGGTTTATCTGATTTCATGTCCAATAGTGAGAATAACATGTATACTGTATGTGTCTTTTTATACAGTGTATGTAAACTTCTGGTTTCAACTGTAATATATGTGACAGATTTCTTTTAATAATCAGTTCAGTATTCTGTTTTGACCAAACAGCAGTTTAGCAGGCAAACTGTGGAATGTTGTAAAATGTCATTTAAGAGTAGAGTTATGTTTTCTTTAAGAAGCAAGGGATACATATTTGTAATAAACATGAATATTCATTGAATGTATATGAAGTTCTAAGAGTTATATATAATATCCTAGAAATTTTGAATTATCCCTCCATCTGACTTTATTATTTCTGATCTTAGATAAGAAATGAATTTTGATGAATGTATTCATGATGCACACCTAGGGCAACTACTTGGAGAGAGTTTTTAGAAAGATTTACAACTTTGAGTTTTGTCAGGCCATCAGGAAAACTTTTTGGTTGTCAACCAAACCTAATTTCACCTCATCTATATACACGGCTAGTATTTCCAGCATTATAGTCTTTCTGAATAACAATCCATATATACGTTTTATAACAATACTGTATAGAAAGTAACCAAAATAGGCTAAAGATGTGGGTTACTTTTTAACAACTTACATACAATATTGTAATACCTATACTACTTAGATTATTTACAAATCAATCCAAATGAGATTCTTTGGTAATTCTAAAACTTGAAACTATCATAAAAATTAGTCTTTAAATCTATCCCTAACTAGTCTGTGGTTAGTTAGAGTAAGGATACATGTAGTACCTGTATTACAGTTCTAAACAATAGTGTTAAGGACATTTAAATACCTCTATAAGGGTATGTTCACATGATGTACTGCGGAGCCCACTGGCCCCATATTTGGCGTATTCGCTGCAAATAATTGACATGTCACTTATCTCCCCGCGCGTACAATACGATTGTATTGTACCTGCGAAGAGAGGAGGCGTAATCCATAGTTCTCTAAGAGAACTATGGGTTACTGTAATTTCGGCGTGCATCTCGCCTGTATTACAGCGCAACTACACGGCGAAATGCATGCCGAAATTGCGCCGAGTGAACATACCCTTAGGCTATGTCTACACTGCAAATGTTAAAATGCCATCCAAGATCCGACAGCATTATAACATCGCCGTACCGCAGTTTTTGGCGTGGGTTTGTGCAAGAAAAACGCGGTCAGTTTTCAAATTTCCCACAGTCAGTTTAGAAATCCCACAGTAGAAAATCCATGCTGTGCAGACTACAGCACCAATTTTCTATTGCAGTCTATGGGCACTGATTTACAGTCGGATTTTTGCAGATTCTAACTACTGAATCCACTTAAATGTCCCACTGTAATCCTGTGCTGTGTTGATATATCTAAGGCTCTGAATTATCCTGGAGGCACAAAGAAGTTTATTCTGCTGGATTTTGTATGAATAAGAAAAAAGTAATGCATGTATCATCTGATGCCACATTAAGGGAGTATTTTTCCTTAACAGAATTGCAGCAAGGACTGAATAACTAAGCAACAAGGCACCTCACAGAGAATACACTGGCATATAGAGTGCCTATAGCTTCATAATTTTGTACTCCATGTACTGTTATAAATCCTCCTATACATAGGTTTGATGTCGGGCGGTGAAGGTCGTTCGTCTGCAGTGACGTCTTTTGACATCACTGCAGACATCAGGGTTTGCGGCACCCGGCGCCACAGCAGCACCGCAAACAGGGCTGTGCTTCCCAGCCCTATTCCCAGTGCAGCTCCTGCAAGTGCTGGATAGAGAGGAAACCTCCGCTCCCCGGCACTTAACCCTTTGGGTATAGTACGCATCTCAATACGCTGGGTGTTTTGGAGCAAAGCGCTGATCAGCACATCTTTCTGTAGCACGGGGAGGCCAACGGCCACGGACCATAGACATTTATTGTTAGCAGCACGTATTCGCCGCTAACAATTGAGATGTCACTTTTCGTCCCCGGCATACAATACGATTATATTGTACGCACGTGGGGACGACATGTAACCCATAGCTCTCTATAGCTCATCATTCAAAAAAATTAAAACGTTACGACTGTTGAAATGAAGGGAGGCAAAAAATAAAAAAAATGTGCTGGTCATTAAGTACTTTTCAGGTGTAGGGCTTAAGGGGTTTAAAGGAGTTTTCTCACCATGCTATTTCACAGAGTCACAGCCAGCTTCAGGCTTGCAATTCCTGGCTAGGCTGTGGGTGGTTCTACAGCAGTGATTGGAGAGGGATATTAGTGCTGGAGGTTTATAAAAAGCAGTGTACAAGGCTACAGAGCTCTCAAGGATTAAAGTTTGCCAGTAAATAATGTAAACAAGCTCCAGTCTTGAAGATAACACACAGCAGATAGTGATGTCACCATCCTGGCCACTGCTGCAGCCGGTAACTAGGGAAGCTTGTGTACAAATGCAGAAGATAAGATCTGCTCCTAACTCTGGAAGGTGGCAAAATCAGAACAGTAATGTATTTTGTAATAAGCTTTATTTACCTTTTACTACATGTTGAAAGCTTGTTAATGAAATGGTAATATCCCTTTAAAGCAGGATTTACACATAGTGTTTAGGTCAGATTTTTGACCATTTTTAATTGTTGTTCATTGCAATGCACCCAACCTTAAAAATTCCATTGAAAGGACAAGAGACCAAACATCTCAAAGGATAGCTCCAATTCATATTTAAAATTACAGTGCATTTACTGCTATTTTTCCAAATCTATTCTGATTATTGTAGAACATATGTCTTTGTTGACTGCCTGATATTTGTCACGCAAAAAAGTATGTAAAAGTAGAAACATCTGTGTTATCTCTAATAACACAGATGTTTTATCAGATAGACAATAAATAAATCAGATTCAACTAAAACTGCGATTTTGTTCTCTGCCCCCTTAAGGGATTTAAAAAAAAGGCTAATTTCGGACTGGAATTTGAGTTTCTAGCTTTGTAGACTCTTGGTGGAATAGACAGGGAATAAGTAATGTGTCTGCTAGCATGCACAATCTGTAGACAACATAAAGGTCCATTAAGAAGTGAAGCAACATCTGAAGGCAACTAAAGTACAATCATATGTTCCTCTTAGGAAACAAATAGTACATGCAAATACCAAAAGAATCACATATGCAGTTACTTTAATTGATCAATTTTACATACTTGTGGAGTACCACACTAGAGACTGTAAAAAACCCTATATTATACAACATAGTAATTATAAACAGGCTACAGACTACATTAATAACTATAAATGGAAAGGATGTTCTTTGACCAGATTCTTACAGCCATATCACATTGCTAACTTGTGGGATGTTAAGTTGCTAGCAAATATTTTGGCAAATAGGCTAACTCTGGATATTTCTGGTCTAATCCATCAGGACCAGACTGACCGTGTGTACATTAAGTTGTTAAATATTAATATCAGGATGCTTTTTTTTAAATGTTTGCAGATGTGCTCCGAGATGGAGGGCCTTATGGTCCCTTGATGTTGTTAACTCCTTACCACTGCTGCCAGTTTTGACCTTCCTGACGGCAACCTTTTTTGGGGAGATTGCCATTTCTAAAGGGAAAAGGGCAGTGTATGAGTTTGTATTTTATGTTTTGTGTTTTTTTTTTTTACATTTATTTTTACTTGTCCCCACAGAGAACTTGAATCAGTAATATTTAGATCACTGTTGCAATACGTAGCAGTTCATAGTTGTACTGCTATGTATTTCTGTTAATCACTCTGACTGCTCATACCTTCAGGGTCTAGTGGCATCACAGGCAACCAGGAAGCCTTTGTTTGGCTTCTGGGTTGCTATGGAAAGCATTGACACCCCACAATCATGCCGCGGGGGTACTGATGTAGACAGAGGGCGTTCCATCTCTCTGTCTTTCCCTAGTGGATTATTCATCCCTAACAAGAGTCAGCTGGTTCCATCTCCAATCTTGCGGGCTCTGCTTGACTCCTCGTCTTACTAAAAATCTTAAATCATTTTACGTTTTCAGTAATTTTTTTTCATCTACAGCTGATTATTTCAAGTATCTGCAACTGTGAGGTGCACTCCTTTTTTTCATCAGATTATTTTGTAATTGATCCCACTGCTATGCTAGATCTTTTGATATCTAATTGACTTCATAACTAGGTAGTTATGTAAATTAATAATCATGTTTCCTTATGAATACCATTAACACTGCAGAGACAGTGTTAAAGGAAGTTACAAAAAGTTACAAACCATACTTAGCAAATTATTTTGCTAATAGTTTTGAATTATTTACCTAATTTTGATCATAAAACAATAAAATGATGTGCGTTATTTAAAATTAGGGATCGCTCTTCATCGTCATGGGGGGAATGTAAATTAAGTGAGGCAAAATCTAATTTACATGGTCTATGTATATCAGATTCCATTAGCTACAATGAAAATGCAATTGCTATCCAATGTACTTTAAACCCAGTAAATTGAAAACTAGGCATTACAACAACACAAAATTTATATTAGAATGTATTTTTTTTCAGATACCTTAAATGTATTGGTTTCTTATAGTACACTGACCAGTCAAGAATGGCTTAATTTGGTGAAACAAAATCTCAAATCTTATGCCAAGCTTAATGATAACCTAAATGAAGAAGTTACGGACCTTGATTATTTCTATAACTTTTTTTTATACCATTCGTTTTCTAACCTTTCCTTCTCCTCATGGGTGTTTAGGTTTGGGGATAGGATTATCACTTTTTGTGTTATTGCAGTGTACGTAATTTTGTAACAGTAAAAAATCAAAACAATAAGATAATAAAAATACTGAAAAGCAGACTACAAATATTTTAGTCTCACTTTGGGAAATGTATTTGTCGCTTTGTCTTTTAGGAAATTCTTCAATTCTTATTTCAGCTCTCTGCTATAGTGAAATTAGATCGTAAAGAATTTCTTTTGCATTCTTCTGTTTGTCAAGAGAATTGTTCTGCATAAATGTTTGTTTGCTTAGGATATAGCAAGCAGACCAATCTAATTTATGATCAATAAGGTTACAAGGCTTTAGATAAAAACACAAAGAAAGTGGAGAAATACAGTACAATATTAGAACAGTAAAGGAGAAAGTAAAGTAAAGAGAAGTAAGTTTCTCAAATGAATTCAGGTTAGCTATGTACCAATAATAGGAAAATGTGCTAGCCTGCATTAAAAGTCTGTTTGTTTTAAATTTTTAAAAGTAGAACATGAAACACAAGGTGCAATACCCACCAATGCATTTCAGGCAAACAAACTGATGGTTTTAGCATACTGGGACTGTGAAGCATTTTGGATGTTTCTTCTTGTACCCCAAATAGTTGAAATCACTGGTCCAATCTAGTAATACACTACTAGTCCTTTGTCTGAGTTTACTTTTATTTATTTGCATTTGTATATATCAGTTCTGTGTAGGCAATTTAGAATTTTTCGTTTTGTTTTGGGTTACAAGGGGTTACAAGATTTGCCTGTTTTTTGTGTGTTTTTGTTTCTTTCATGTTATTTGTTAGAATGTTTATACCTTTGTGTATTGATATCCATTTGTGTCACTGAATGATTAAGGGCTTGTTTGCCTGAAATGCGTTGGTGGGTATTGCACCCTGTGTTTCATATTATAATATTTTTCAGCACTCTGCAAGTAGTTGTTGGGTGTTGTGCTTCTTATTTAAAAGGTGAGTTGATTGTGCCTTTTTTTTTTTTTTTAAGATATATAACAATCAGCCATAACATTCAAATCAACTTTTTTTAACGGTCTAGAGCGTAAAAATGATTTTTAATCTGTAAGAAACGGACCATGGCGGCAAAATCCATAAAGAAAGGGCCATGGCGGAAAAAATCAAAAAGGGAAAAGGGGAAACCCATGGCGGAAAAAATCCTTTAAAAAAATAAATTTTTGGCGGGGCCATAATCCTTTAAAAAAACCCGGATTTTGGGGGCCCAAAACCCGTAAAGGACGGATATAGGGGCCCTAACCCAAAAAAAGAAAAACGGATTTTCCCGGGGGCAAAATCCTTTAAAGAAACGGTTTTTGCCGGAAATCCGTAAAAAAAAAAACGGATTTTGGGCGGGAAAATCCGTAAAAAAACGGATTTTGGGGGCCAAAATTGGTTAAAAGGAAAGGTTTTGGGGGCCCTAACCCAAAAAAAAAAGGGAAAAAGGACAAAAACCAGAAAAATTTCGGGAAAATAGAAATGGTTTTTTGGCGGAAAATTTCCAAAAAAAATGGTTTTTAAAGGGGCAAAACCCTTTAAAAAAAAACGGAATTTTGCCGGCAAAACCCCATAAAAAAAGTTTTTTTTTTAGCGTTTTTAGTGGAAAAAACCCAGTAAAAAAAATCCAATTTTAAGGGCCCAAAATCCGTTTAAAAAAATTTTTTTTAGTGGCAAAATTGTTTAAAAAACCCCCCCGTTATTTTCGGGGAAGAAGAAAAAAGAAATTATTTGGTGGGGAAAATCTTTTTAAAGAAAAGGTTTTTAGCGCAAAAAATCCGAAAAAAAAAAATTTGATTCTTGCGGCAAAAACCCGGAAAAAAAAAGTATTCTTAGCGCCCAAAAGCAAAAGGTGTTTTTAGCGGAAAAAAAATCTTGAATTCCCAAAAATCATTAGCGACGAACGCATGTCACTTTAAAAAGGGGAAGGGAAAACCGGACACTTTGGACCCTTGTTGCAGAATTGTTTTAAGGGGATAAACCCCCCCGACCTTTTTGTTTATTTTCCCTTTCTGGCAACCCCCCCACTGGGAGCCAAGAGTCCCTGGCAGACGTTCATTTTAGCTGCCCCTCTGGGCTCCAAAATTCTTGGCTGCCTGTACTTGCAGACATAGGCAGAGCTTAAGGTCACGCAGGAAGGTACTGGGAGTTTTTTTTCCCTGAAGGGGTTTTAAGACGGGAAATTCTTCTCAAGTTCCTATCTACAGTTTTTCCCTTTATGGCTTTTTTCCGGGTGTGTCGGTTTTCCCCCCACAGCACAGGGTTGTCTTGAAGAGGGCAGTGCTGTGTATCACAAAAGTTTCTGTTTTTGTTTTGTCTTTTAAAAAGCTAACAAAAAAATTCACTGTAACCCCAAAATTTAAAAAGGTGAAAAAATAAAAAACCACACATTAAAATCCCAAAAAAAAAATTGCAAACATTTTTCCCTTTAAAAAATATTCTAATTTTTTTCATGCTTTTTGGCCCTATCCCAAAATCGGGTTAACCCCCCCCAAACCAACCACTTTTTCTGACCTAAATTTAAAGGGAAAACCCAAATTGGGGATTTTTTTAAACTGTTTTTTTTTAATTGGGACTAGACAGTTTTAAAATTTTTGAAACCGTTCTCTTTAGTGTGGATAAAATTTTTGGCGAAATTTTTTGGGGGGGGGGGGGGGGTTTTGTCTAGTCTCAGTTTATACCTTTAATTATTTAACTTATTTTTTTTGGGAAATTTTGTAAATTCCCCGTTGATCCCGAATGTCGCGACCCTTTATAGCTCTTGATTAGCATAGCTTCTTCCCTGTACTATTTTACCCATCAAATTTGTGTATTTTTCTCCCCTTTTTACCAAATTCAATGCTGTGATTCTATTCTCGCATATTTTTCCCTAGATTATGTCTTTTTTTTCTCTGCCAAAAATTACATTTCCCGGGTAAAATTCCACTATCTTTTGCACCTCTGCCCTTTATAATTCTTTCTCCCCGTTTTATATAACCCCCCTTTGTGTTTCTGTTGGCCCTCAAATAGCACCGGGGCTTTTTTGCAAGGGGGAAAAAGAAGAAAGCTAAAAGAATAGACTCCCAAGGGGAAAAAGGCGAAAAGATGTCACCCCCCGAGCAAACAGTATGTGGTTGGCACCAATGTCAGAAGCATCAACACAACCAGCTATGTAAAGGAGCTTCAAAGACAACAACAAAATGCAAAAAGGCTGCATAATTTTTCTTTGGAAAAAAACGAAAAAATAAAAAAAAATAAAAAAATCCAAAGCAAAGCTGCAAATTTTCCCGGTTTAATTTTTTTAAAGTTTTTTTGAGAAGCATTAGATCAAAGGGTTTTTTTAGTGTTTAGGATTTTGCCCGGGCCATGCCTCTTTCCCCTTTCCCGATTTGGCCCCGCATTTATTTCCCCACAGCCCGGCAAGGGTGACATGGGCTTTTTCTTATTGTATAACAAATGTCATATCTTAGTGCAAATCCCTGTACCTTTAAAAAAAACAAAGTATTAAAACACGTTAAAAAAACAACCGTGCTAAGTTCAATTAACTTTCTTGTGATATTATAAAGAACCCTTTTTAAAAGGGGGGTTTTTAAAAAAAAGGTAAAAAATTTATGTGGGGGTTGCCCAAAAAAAATTTAACAAAAAATTTTTGCCCGTCTCTAGGGCCCTCTGACCAATGATGAGAAACCAAAACTTTGTTCCCGGCCCACACATGCTCAGACATTACTTCCTCTCAGTCTTTTCCCTGCTTAGTAATCACACACACTCACTGCTGAGTCAGTGTTCAACCCCAGGTGCTATCTATGTAGTACTGTCCTCTGTACTCCTTAGTAATTAGTCACACAGTGCAAATAAATAAAAAAAAGAAACTTCAATCAGGTATAGGCATTGAGAAAAAAAATCCTCATGTTTGGCTCCTGCAGTTATTTGAAAATAGGACCCATATGCTGAAAGGCAGAAGTGATAACCACTCATCTGCATTATAGCTACTCAGAGTATTTTATATAAAAAAAACCTTTGTTCGAGTAGAGGGAGCTGTGGGGAAAAGCCTGGTGATGTCAAGTCTGATGGGTCACATGCTATGCAGTTTAAACAAATCATACACGCCACCATTTGAATACACTGAGAGCTGAAGTAAGACAAACCAAGCCTGAAATGCCTTCATGGTAAAACCCATTTAATTTTGTAAAAGGACTTATCAAGTTGAGAAAGCATCAATATCTGAAAAATGAAAAAGAAGTTGTGAGCAGTTTCATGCCAAAGATTGAATAAGCTGAACAGCACAAACCAGCTGAATGGGCTGTAAGACCTTTTTTTTGGGGGGGGTTTAACATTATTTTCTCCTCCTGTCACTCACTTTACTCAATCAACATCTGCCCTCTTGCCAATGATTAGTTTTGGTGTATACAATTTGCTCCAATTTCAAATGACTAATGTCTCCTCTATTCCATTTCCCATAAGTGATTATAGACATATTAGAGTCCAACGAGATTAGGTAAAAAGGAACAACAGTATTTGTATTCGAGTTGCTTACAAAACAACAAGAATTTATGTTTATTCCACAGTGGAAAAAGTCATGCAGAAACCCATAATTAGACTTGTACCTCATAATAATATACAGCATTTAGACACAGAAGATTTGTGGACAATTTGTAATGTTTGACTTTCTAAGCTAAATATATAACTGAATATGCTTAAATATTCTGGAATATGCCCCTTACTTTGTGGCTCATTTGGCTAAATTTTAAAAACATTTAACTTATAAAGAAAGTGAGGTTGGGGTCCCAGATCTGTATCCATAGCTGTTGCTGAGAATGAAGGACTCCAGGTCCTTTCAAGTATCAGCTGGATATAAATAAATTTAATGTTGTCTCTCTCCATGGGAATGAATGGTAGTTTATTTCCTATTTCTTTATCCAAAGACTCAAAAGGGGTAACAATTTTCATAATGGAGAGGCACCATGTAGGTGTGTGGTTACTTATACCCCATGGTTGCTCCACTGAAATATAAATATAAATATATTTAAAGAAGTTAAAGGGAAAAGAGCTAGGATTCCATGCCACCTACTGGTTGTGACGCTCCTCAAGTAGCATCCGACTCAATATAACTGGGAATAAAGCCAAGCCAGATCCTCATCTGTAGACAGCTGTTTCGGTGCTTTTTCGCCACAGAGAGTAGTACTGTTTGGCTAAATAAGAGGCTGTATATGTAAGTCGATAATGGGTCAGATTCATCATTAGGGAGAGGCACTATGTAGGTCTCTATACTGTAATTTAAATGAACTCAAAAGAGCTCAACAGAAAAGAGATAGAACTCTGCAGTACTACCTATTTGATGTAGGGTTCCTCAAGTCCTATCTGACGCAGTAAGTCTTGCAATATGACTTGAGTGAAACAAAACCAATTTCTCATCTGCAGACAACAGGTTTGGAGGTGTTTGCCCCTCATAAGTGAGTACAGAATACTGGTTGGCTGTGTGAGAGGTTTTAGAAGTAGCTTAAGGAAAGGTACATTACCATTCAGGTGTATGGAAACTGGACTGTCATGGTCACTACATTGAAATTTAAATATATTCATATAAGCTCAAGGTAAAGAACTGCAAAAGGGGGTCCAACCCGTTACTAGCATGTGTACTATATAAAGTGGCCGGTAGTGTATTATATATATATATATATATATATATATATATATATTATATATATATATATTATATATATATATTTCATAGCCCATATAAAATATAATACCAAAAGGAAAACCGCTGCACTCACAAAATAGATGAAAAAGCTTAAAGTGCTTTACTCCATGGCAGGCGACGTTTCGGTTCACAATGAACCTTTTTCAAGCAATTAGAGGGTGGACTGTGTTACAATATAAAGGGTAGTGCTCATGAATATTCAATTAGTGTTATACAAAATACAGCATGAAATAACAGTGAAAAAAACCTTCAAAATATGAAAACGGGGGATCATTTACAAAATAATTACATAGTGTTTTACAATATAAACATAATTGCTATCACAATTTTAAAGTGCAAATTATATATATTGAATAAAAATGCGTAAAATTTGCTTTAACCAAAGGGGTGGAACATATTTGGACAACTACCAAAATTTGGGAGTAAAATGGTTTTAAAACCCGATACAGATCTGGGTTTCAATACAGTCCAGGTCCCGCAGCTTAAAATGTCGCAGCCCTGGGGACTAATAAGGGCCTGGGTTCCCACAGCACATAGGGGCCCTCCACACTTTTAGGGAAATTTTTGGTCAAAAGAAAATTTTTTTTTAAAATTAAAAAAAAAATTTAAAAAAATTAAAAAAAAAAAAATGATAATATTTTTTTTTAAAAGTTAAAAAATTTAAAAAAATAAAAAAATAAAAAAAAATTTAAAAAAAAAAAATTTAAAAAAAATAATTTTTATTATTTTTTTTATCTTTTTATTATTTTTTTTTATTTACTTTTTTTTTTAAACTTTTTTTCTTTTGAGCCTATATAGAAAAATTTTTGGAAAGGTCAATTTGTGCTGGGGGGGACTAGTTTTTTTTGTCCTGGGTCTGCGCCCATTTTATGCTGGGGGCCCTTTGGGGACTGTATTGCCCTTGGATCTTTTAGGGGGTTTTAATATGGCCGGTATGTTTTTGGGTTTTTTTTTACCCTTGGGCATCGGTCCGGTGCTTTTGTGTATAGCGCCCTCATCATTTTGAGTGGTTTTTATGCAGATTTTACCCCAAATTTTGGTTTTTGGTCCACGGGTTTTCCCCGTTAAATATTTAAGGTTTTTTTAAAATTTTATTTTATTTTATTATTAAAAAATTCTAGTTCCCCTTTTTTTAAGAGGGGCCCCCAATTTGGGTTTTTATGTCCCCTTTGGCATGGCTGGCGGGGGCTGGGGGCCCTTTTGTGCCCGGAGTGTGTATTTGGTTCCGGACATGCGCGTTTTTTTGCGGAGGACGCCGAGTTTAAACATATGCTTTTCCTCTGTAATTTAAATGGCGGAAGCAGGAGTCCATTCTTCCCTCCTTATATTTTAAATTTATGAAAATCTTTTTTTATGTTCCCCCCCTTTTTGGTGAAAAGCAATTATACGTTTTTATTGAAAATTATATATTATTTTGCACTTTTTATATTGTGATAGCACTTGATTTTGATATTGTTTTAAATTTTAAAATTATTATTTTAAATGACCCCCCCGATTGTCATATTTTGAAGGTTTTTTTCACTGTTATTAATGCTGTATTTTTTTATAACATAATTAAATATTCATGAGCACTCCCCTTTTATTTTGTAACACAGTCCCCCCTCAAATTGCTTAAAAAAGGTTCATTGTGAAACTGAAACGTGCCTGGCATGCAATAAAGCACTTTAAGTTTTTTCATCTATTTTGTGAGTGCAGCGGTTTTCCCTTGGTTTTAAAAAAAATTTTAATTTTTTTAATATATTTTATATATATTTTATATTATTATTATATATTATATTTTATTTATATATATATATATATATATATTTATTATATACACTCACCGGCCATTTTTTAGGTTCACCATGCTGTAACGGGTTGGACCCCCTTTTCCCTTCAAACTCCCTAAATTTCTTGTGGCATAGATTCAACAGGTGTTGCAACGATGCTCAAGGGGTCCAAGGGGCCCAAAAGAGTGCCAAGAAAATTTCCCCACACCATGACCCCACCACCACCAGCCTGAACCGTTGATAAAAGGCGGAGGATCCATGCTTTCTGTTGTTGACCCCAAAATTTGCCCCTCCTTCCCGAATGTGCGCAAAAATGAGACTCATCAGACGGGAAAATTTTTTTCCAATCTTCTACTGTCCAAATTTTCGATGAGTTGGGCAAATTGGAGCCCCTTTTCCCTTTTCTTAGCTGAAAGAAGGGCCCCCGGTTTGGTCTTCTGCTGCTGTACCCCATTGCCTCAAAGTTGCCGTCCGTGCGTTCAGGATGCTCTTCTGTACCTTGGTTGTAACGGGTGGCTTTTGGTCACTGTTCCCTTTCTTCAGCTCAAACCGTCTGCCCATTTTCCTTTGACTCTGGAAATCAACAAGGATTTCCCCCAAAGGGCTGCGTCACTGGATGTTTTTTCTTTTTCGGACCATTTTCTCTGTAAACCCTAGAGATGGTTTGTGCGTGAAAACCCCAGGAGATCAGCAGTTTTAAAATACTCAGACCAGCCCTTTGGCCCCAACAACCATGCCCCCGTTCAAAGGCATCAAACACCTTTCTTCCCAACTGATGTCGGGTTTTAACTGCGGGATTGTCTTGACCTGTCTAATGCCTAAAGCACTGAGTTGCCGCCTGGATTGGCTGATTAGAAAAATTTAAATGTTAACGAGCAGTTGGACAGGCGTTTCCCATAAAGTGGCCCGGTGAGTGTATATATGTGTGTGTGGTACGAATCATTCTTAGAAATATTGTAAGATAGAGCAAGGCCAAAATCTATTATGTGTATCTAGTAACGCAGTTTTATTTCTAAGCTATTACCATCTGGCAACTAGCAATATCTGTGTGAGGTGATACCCCCAAGCCCTAATATATTCCTAAATAATGCTGGAATATTGGGCATATATATCTATTGGTGCATGTACTGGTAATATAAGGCAGGATAAGTTATACTGTCATTAGATAAAGCTCCCTGAATAACGATAGATATATGTATACGGGGAAATGCTTCTGGAGGGGCCAGTTTTGTATGGTCAGAAATTTTCTATATTATGTACTTTTAAAAACAGCTTTTGGGCCCATTCGTGGGTTTACAGGTGGGGGGGGGAATATTGGGTCACCACCTTCTAGTTAGGAGGGTTTATCAAGCGAGACGGTAAATTTTGGACCAATTTGTCTTGGATACAGTGGCTACTTCACTTTATTGGACATCGCATATTTTGGAAGAGTTATCAGGTCACGTGAGTAGATACTCATACCAGATTTTGGCCTTCCTCTATTTTACAATATGTCTTTTTCGTCCCACAGGCTATATACTAGTGTGGAAATTGTGTTTGTAGTATATTACTAAAGATTGATTTTTAAGTATTTTTAGTTAAGTTTTAGTTTTTTTTACATTGTCACATTGCCTTGTATTGTTAATAGATATGGTATACCAGATACTTAATCAATTATTCATTTTGTAACAAGAGTCTGACAAGTAATCAATGTGCCATGAATGCCTCCTACTCCTAAAATCAATGCACATCATTTTGCCTAAGGCTCCAGACAACCTGTTATTGTTAAAGAAAATTCTGCACTATATATGAAATTTGAGAAAAGTAATCATCCATCCATGAATTGAATCTGAGGGTTTGATGGATTATGTAGAAAGACAATGATCAAAGCCACAATAGCATGTCTATATTTAAGCAGTTGGGGAGAAAATTAGTGTTATATAAGTTAATTTAATGCTTTGACCTGGATTCGTATTTAGACATGAAAGAAGCAGTTTAAACATAAAAAAAAATAAGGGTAGGACCAGAAATACTTTAATAATCCTGTGAAAGATAGATATGAAATTTGGAGAGCATGTGTGTTGTAATACAAAAACTTTTAAATTAACAGTTACAATTAAAATTAGTCAACCTCCATTAAAAATTTGTGAATTTGTACAATTTGTACATTGTAAGCTTTTTGCAAAAAAATAATGAAACAAGAACAATTTAAATATCTGAACATAACTAAAAAGTGGTACTTCAAATTTAACATATAACGGGTAGGCTGAGGTCCTACATAGCAGAAGATATGTGTGGATGAAGCCGCAGTCTCAAATGGCCATACAAAATTGCTGGAGAAACATTGACGTCACCAGCAGTCTTGTACAGCCATTGATGGCTGTGGTTTCGTCTGAACATAGCTTCTGCTTTGGTAGACCCTGGCTTTAATGACTACTGCTGTCTCAGAATTATTTGACCTTGTGAATAAACCTCTTCATAAAAGCAGTCACTTGTCTGAAGCACAGCTTATACAAGTGATCAAGGGCTTTACTAGATGTATATAGAGAGCATGAGATATAACACATCTAATACCTGGACTGGTTATGACTTTATTGACTGGTTTTAAATATTACTAAATCAATAGAGTGGTTAAAAAGGTTATGCCTAACACAAATATGAAAAAAAGGTTACAAAAAGATTGCAAAGGCACTTACTGTTCATAGGGATATATTGGAAGCATAGTTTGCAAGTTCAAAATTAAAGAAGCACTGGCTACACTACCTGAACATGGCAGAAAAAAAAGAATCACTGGCTCCCTCCAGATTCTGAGGAGGTTGGTGGTCAAACATTTTTGAGTGAGTGCATAACACCTACAGCAATATTTGATAGTAGCAGGCAGTAAGCTTTCTGTTTACACAGTAAGGGTATATTCACACGGCGTGTTGCGACACATATCTGTGCGTGCCACAAGACGCTAGGTGATTTTAGAAGTATGCACTGGACTCGCACTTCCTGGTCAGGCCGGTTGGTCTACAGCAGTGAGTGGCATATCAGCTCTGCTATTCCTTATGAGCCTGTTACAGTGGCATGATGTCTGGAGATGTATTACCTGTAGTGCACAAGACTACAGAGCTCTAAAAGGTTAAAATGTGTCATTAACTTATCTCCAGTACAGGAGATAAGACTCAGCAGAGAGTGACTCACCATGGTTGGACAGGGTTGTTGGACTCTGAGCAGAGAGAGAGCAGAGAGACGTGGTAGGTAACCTAGAGAAACATGCACAAGCAGCGAATAAAATCTCCTTTATCTCCTAAACAAAGCAAAATCAGAACAACAATGTTTTTGTTAATAATCTTCATTTACTTTTGCCTACATGTTCAGAGCTAAGCATTGTGGTGAGAAAACCCCTTTAAAGTACTAAAGATGCTTGTCATGAAGGGACTGAATATTTCTGAGCTCGTTGCAGCCATTAAATGTGCCATTTGTATACAACTTAGAGTAAGTTTGTTTTAAATTAGTTGCACTGCACTATTATTGTGTTTACTTTTTTGCAAACAGCAAACCAGGTTTGCAATGGTGGTTGACTAACTTTGATTACAACTGTATTTAGGCTCCCTGTCTCAAACATGACATTTTATACCATTATATTTTCTGTGACAAATATGTAAAAATAACAGACATCTGTAAAAAGTTACATATATCACTGCATGTAATTCATTAAACATATTATAAAGCACAAATTATGTTAATAGAGCTATGGAAAGTAATCATGCTATTTTATTATGTTCATATATATTTCTAGTCATGCATTTTTTTCTGCTTCCTCACATATGATGCAATTAGCTGAGAATAAATGAGCAAGTCAATAACACAGAATAAAAGCATGCATTGTTTTTTGTCAGTTTATGACCTGTATTAGGTGCTGAAGGTCAAACACTGTCTCTTGTGCATAGTACCAATAATGCTTTGAGACTGTAGTCCATTTGTCATGTGTAGTACTGATACATTCTTTACTTTTACCAAGAATCTCCCTAGGATACAGCTTATTTCTAGTTAGACGATTGCTTTGCATAGCCAGGCATGCACGCAACATAAATTGTACATTAAAATTAAGAATAACATTAAAAGTTCTAATGCAGCAGATAAGAGGTCACTTAAAACAGTGGTGGTCAATCCAACATGCAGAGGTGACCTCGTATATGGCCCTTGTTACAATCAGACAGGCTGGGTCAAGCACAGCCAATTATAACTTTTCACACAGTTGAATTTTAATAAGGGGGTTTTCTCACCACAATGATTAGCTTTTAACATGTAGGCAGGGGCATAACTAGAGAAGCCTGGGCCCCATAGCAAACTTTTGGATGATATAGGTAGGCAGGCAGGGTTTAGGTAGCTATAGGGGGCCATATAGGTAGGCAGGCAGGGTTTAGTTGGGGTATATGGGCTATATAGGTAGGCAGGCAGGGTTTTAGGTAGCCATAGGTGCCCATACAGGTAGGCAGGCAGTGTTTTAAGTAGCTATAGGGGCCATATAGGTAGGTAGGCAGTGTTTTAGTTAGCTATAGGGGCCTACACAGGTAGACGGACAGGGTTTAGGCAGGTTACAAAGGCCATATAGGTAGACAGGCAGGGTTTAGGTAGGGTATAGGAGCCATATAGGTAGATAAGCACAGTTTAGGTAGGGTATAGGGGCCATATAGGTAGGTAGGCAGGGTTTAGGTAGCTATATGGGCCCATACAGGGAGACAGGTAGGGTTTAAGTAGCTATAGGGAGCCATATAATAAGGCAGGCTGGGTTTAAGTAGATCTAGGGGGCCATATAGGTAGGCAGGCAGGATTGAGGTGGGTTATACGGGCCATATATGTAGACAGGCAAGATTAATGATAGACTTTAGGGGCCATATAGATAGGCAGGCAGGGCCGCCGATAGGGCAGTACAACCGGTACTGCCGTACCGGGCCCGGGCGATCTGTGAAGCCAGGGGGGGCCCGCCGCCGCCGGCAGACTCCACCCCCTCTGGCTTCACAGAGGCTCCCTCTTAATTGTATGCACGTCCATGCGACGCGCATACAATTAAGATGAACGGTGGAGCAGGGAGAGCTGTGCGCTCCCTGCCTCTGCCGTACATCACTCTGCAGGCGGCGCGGCGGAAGTGACGTCATTGCGCCGCCTGTCGAGCTTCCTGTCCTCGGCCCCAAGCCTAAAGCAGCAGGCCTGGGGCCGGGAGGTGACGGATACGCCGGGGGAGCGCGGCCAGGTAAGTACTTATACACGGTGAGGCTGGGGAGCGGGCCGCGGGCCCTAATACTATGGAGGGGGCCCTAATCCTATGGAGGAGGCCCTAATACTGTGGAGGGAGCCCTAATCCTATGGAGGGAGCCCTAATCCTATGGAGGGGGCCCTAATACTGTGGAGGGAGCCCTAATCCTATGGAGGGAGCCCTAATCCTATGGAGGGGGCCCTAATACCGTGGAGGGGGCCCTAATACTGTGGAGGGGGCCCTAATACTATGAAGGTGGCCCTAATACTGTGGAGGGGGCCCTAATACTATGAAGGTGGCCCTAATACTGTAGAGGGGGCCCTAATACTGTGGAGGGGGCCCTAATACTATGAAGGTGGCCCTTATACTGTGGAGGGGGCCCTAATACTGTGGAGGGGGCCCTAATACTATGAAGGTGGCCCTAATACTGTGGAGGTGGCCCTAATACTATGAAGGTGGCCCTAATACTGTGGAGGGGGCCCTAATACTGTGGAGGGGGCCCTAATACTATGAAGGTGGCCCTAATACTATGGAGGGGGCCCTAATACTACAGGGGAGATCCTAAAACTACAGTGGTCTCTAAACTATGGGGGGTCGGCTATTCTGACTACAGGGGTCCCTAAAACTACAGGAGTGGACTATTCTGCCTACAGAGGCCCTAAACTACTGGGGGAGGGCTCTTTTGACTACAGAGGCCCCTAAACTACAGGGGAGCTATTCTGCCTACATGGGGGCCACTATTCTACCTACAGGGGGCCCTAAGCTACCTACACTGGGCCCTAAGCTACCTACGTCTCCCTAAGCTACCTAACTACCGCCCAGGGGCCCCATTTTACCTACATACTGACTGGGGGGGCCTGAATCTACCTGCTTACATACTGGGGGGCCCATAATTACCGGAAGTAATTATTGCCATTGTGGATGGGGAGTTTGTACAATGGGGGAGGAGGCACTCAGTTGGGGAAAATGATAAAGTGAGGTGTCTCAGGTGTTTGTGTTGTAAATTCTGCAGGGACGAGTGGTGAACGGAGGAAGTCATCATGGAGGTCTGGACCGAATAGAGAATAAGAGGGAAAGCGAACGACTCAGACAAGACGTCACCTGTGAGGCCCTAAATGTAAGTAAACTATATGCAGAGCACCTTTGTACCTGGTATCTACCACTATAGGCAGGGCTGTGGAGTCGGCAAGCCGAAGCCCCGACTCCGACTCCTCAATTTCCCAAACCTCCGACTCCTGACTCCCTCATACACGGCGCATGTTTAAGTGATAACTTTACTGTAGTAAAATGGTAACATCAGGCTGTTTATCACCTTATGATACAATAATCAAGCTATTTAGGAAGAACAGACACTGACAAGCAAAAGGGTAACAATGTTTTGATCCTTGGAACACTTGTGGGTAGAGTTGAAGATAAAGCTGTATTTGTATCCAACTCCAGTCTGCACCAACATTGGGAATGTGTAGAAGAGACCTGGGATCAGATTTTGGTCAAGACATGCTTGAATCTGATCCAGAGCCCAGAAGGATTCAGGCAGTATTGAAAACCAAAAGGTGGATTTACCAAATACTAACAAAATAATAAAAATTAACACTTTGATTTTTAGGAGCAAAACTATAACTAAGCAGAATTTGTTTGGAGAAATGGTATTGCCGCCATCAGATCCTGCATACATGACCTCACATCTGATCTCATTATTTTCAGGCTAGAGAACGGCCTCTCTACACTAACTTGGGGGAAAAGCGGTGACCACAGGGGCAACATTTCTAACAATGTCAGGGTATAAAGGAATTGCCGCAGCCACAGTTTAGGTCTGATGAATGGTTGATCTTCTACTTCTTTGAAAGCAGGTGAAACATTTTGCTTAAATCTGTTTGCCCTGGGAGCGGGGTCTTCTCCCCTGGGGCAGCGCTTTGCCTGCTCCATGTCATCAATTACACTCCTCATGTGATGAGGCTGAAGATATGGGAGCAGTAGCACCGGCCGGACCCAATTCCTCTTGCTCTTTGCATCGAACTAACTGGACCAACGTATTATATATTTTAGAGTCGGAGTCGGTCCCTTTTATGACAACTCCTACTCCGTCTCCTGCAAAATAGCCACCGACTCCACAGCCCTGATTCCACAGCCCTGACTATAGGGTCACTGTATGGAGGAAATATTGGTCTTGATGTAATGGTTTATAATCACTAACAGTATGGCGGTATTATTCAGTATTGTTATGGTGCAGATATGTGGTGATGATTTGGTGGTATTATTAGGTGCTTGTATAATGTTTTGTGATATTGGTCTTGGTATACTGGTTTAGTCAATAACACTATGGTGGTGCTAGTCAGCATATGGTTGTGATAGGTGACGGTATTATTTAGTATTTTTATATTGTTGCTTGGCAATATTGGTCTGGGTATACTGGTTTGGTCAGTCAATTTTTTCTTTTTCTGGGGTGGCGATGATTGTGGGTCGGGAGATGAAAGTGGTAGTGGTAGGGGCAGGGCCGGGAGATGGGGGCGGGGCCGGGAGATGGCGGGGGGGGGGGGGCCCAGATGCTCCAGGTGTATGGGGCCCCAAAATTTCTGATCGCGGCCCTGCAGGCAGGGTTTAGGTATCTATAGGGCCCATATAGGTAGTCAGGCAGGGCTTAGACAGGCTTAATTAGTGGTTAAAATAAAAAATAGCTTACTTACCTCTCTCCATGCTCCCACAATGTAACATACTCCCACCTCGCGGCGCTCCGCTCTTCTAAGACTGTGCAGTCCTGTCTTTACATGCTCGGGAAAGAGGGCCCGGGCGTTCAGAGGCAGCATGCGCCAGGCCCTGCAGCTCCGCCCCACCTGCATTAAACTGTTATGTTCATTGCCAAAGGGTACAGGAGCAGAAATACTGGGGTAGCAGACATGAAGTGAAGTTTAAGTCCCCTTTACATTTTTTTTCTATTTTCTTCAATTTTGTTTTTACATATTTTTTGCACCATTCACATTTCACATGTAATAAATTGTTAGATTAATTCGACAGGTTATTACGGTCATGTGGATGTGGTTTTGGGGTTTTTTGTGTGTATTGTATGCACAATTATTTTTTATAATTATTTATTTTTATTTTATTTCTTTTTTCCTACACTTTTTTATTGTTTTTACTTTTCTTAATCAAAAGAAGGGATTTGTTTTACATTTTTTTTAACACTTAGTTATGTTTTAGTATATTCATATATACTAATACATTATAATACATTATAATCTGTATCAATTTGACACAGGCAGTGATTAGGGCAGCACACAGTCCACTAAAACATAAGTCCTCATATGACTATGCAGACAGAAAAATTAAAAAGTTATAGCTCTCAGAAGACAGGGGGAAAAAATGAAAACAAAATCCAAAAAGAGCTGTATCATTAAGGGGTTAGGTAAGTTTTGTACATGAGAAAGATACACAATGTCCCTATAATTGAAGGGTAAACAGAGTAAGGTCTGGTTCACATCTGCATCGGAGGTTCTGTTCTGAGTCTCCATCGCAGAGATGGAAAAAGACCCGTTTCATGACAAACAGTAATGGCACCTGGTGAACTCCACTACAATGGAGTCTCATTAGATTTCCACTTCTGGAAAATGGCGCATGTTGAACTACTTTTTCAAAGGAATTTTTGATGAAAAAATCTCCAATGCAGATGTGTACCAGGCCTAAGACTTGACTAACATCACATTTGCGTCTTTCAACAAATGTATATATCAGCAATGTTTTCCATCATGTACCTTCTATGGAAGGCTCTGATATTAAAAAAGTATATTGTGCACAATATTTGTATTTGTTTATTTGCGGTATGCTCCTGCATAGTCAAATAATCATTCTATATAGTTAAAAAAGTATACTAATGTATACCAGCCTGACATAAGCCAGAATGACACTCATTCATTAGCTCAATGGAGTCTATAGATAGTTGTGATATATTCACCAGGAGTCTTCTTGTCATATACACTAAGGCAGTTGCACCATATGAGCTTGCCTTTCCTTTACATAAATACATCAGATAAATAAGATTCACTTACAGTCCTCAGACTGTCATTACTGACCTAGAAGGTAGCTTAAGCAAACAGAAGTAGCTTATACTTGTTAACATAATGATAACTAGCAAAATACCAACTTGTAAGGGCATGTCCCCACGGCACGGGTTTTCGGCCGGTTTTTCAGCTGGTTTGCGGTTTTTCAGACCGCCTGAAAAACCGGCCGAAAATGAGCACAATTGTGCTCTATGGAAAACCCATGCAGCAGTCCTCACTGCACTGGTTTTCCGCCCGGTGGTTTTGCAACCGACGGTCCGACGGCAAAACATTGAGCAAGCACCATCTTCCGTCCGGTTTCCGTGTGAACGTGCCCTATGCATGAAGGAAGCCTTTCCTAAGCAAAGAATTTCAGAAAGCCTTCCTTGATTCACCAGTATGGGATCTGATTAGGTCCTCAGCACTAGATTTTCGGAGCTCCTACATGAAATGATAATATTACCATGCATGTAGGCTGCAAGCAAAACTTACAAATTGACTCAGAACTCCATAAAACTATGCCTAAAAGTTAGTGTTCTAAATATGCTGTTCATCTCTAGAATAACATGATTTATAAAAGTCCAAGATAGTACCCCTAAATAAACCTTTCACCTATTCCTGATGCAGTAATTTTGGGGTTTTTCATCCCTGCCTTCTGAAAACACCTAGAGAGACATGTTGAACCTGGTGCCGACTCGCCAGTTCTATCTCTGTTTTAATAGTGTAGATCTGACAGAATGTATGAAAGTGTCTCACAGCATTTTATAAATGTTCTACCCCAACAGTAGTCTCAGCCATGCCACTTTGAAACTGGTATGCATTTGTATGACAGGTTCGCACCAAACTTTATCACATTTTTGGCACACTGTATGACTCTGGCACAACATGCCCCCGTATCTTTGCCGCAGACAAAAGTGTTGTGTCTGGCACAGATTGCACCAAGTTTTGGCTGGCATACGATGTTCTCATACACTTATGGAACAGGACTATGACAGTTTGGCTCAAAGCACACCAAAAATGGCAGAGCCCTGTTCATACATGTCAGCCCTAATAATTATTTTTTAGTCCATATAGTTGTATGTGGGGGTTTGTGTTTTGGAGAACAAGTTGTATTGTGTGGTAGCATCTTAGTGTCCATAAAACAGTTTGCCAGAAGCATTTTGGAACATTCTGGTGGTCTTGAGCAAACTTAGGGTGGGCTGCAAATGGATTTTTTAGCACAAATTCACAAAACTATGGGCGACATATATGACCAAGGCTGTGATAGTTTTCTGGTGTACTTTGAGCCAAAAAACATGATGTAGATTTATGAACAGTCGTACACCAAAATGTGGGGCATTATGTGCCAAAAACAGCACTTTTTAACATGGCAAAGATATACAGCAAAGATATGCAACAAAGATATGCTTTACTGTGCTATTCAAGGCATACTACACACCAGATCTATAAACCTGCATACGATAGGTTCATACATACTGTCACGTTCTTCATTCCTCTACTTTGATTTAGAACTGGCATGTCTGCACCAAGTTTCATACATGTCGCCCCATGTTTTGAGGAAAAAGAACACTACAAACCAACGTGAAAGCTTCTTCCAAGTGTGAAGCATGGTGATGGAAACAATGTGGTTTGGAACTGCTTTGCTGTTTCTAGACCTGCACACTTTGCGATCATTGAGGGAATAATGAACTCAAAGATGTATCAAGACATTTTACAGAAGAGTGTAGGACCTGCAGTTCATGACCTCAAGTTGAAGAGATATTGGATGATACAAGAGAACAATGATCTAAAGCATATAAGTAAATCAACTAAAGCATGGTTGAAAAGACAATGATTTGTTATAGAATGAATACATTAGAGACCTGACCTATTCTATGGTCTGAGCACTTCAAACAAACCGCAACACTTATTTTATATCATTAAAAGGCTATGGCAACCTCTCATTCATTTCCCTGAAAACGCATATAAAATTTGTGATGGTATCTCTCAATACAACTATAAATAGTTGTGTACTTTATTGGCACATCGCTAGGCTATGCACTTACGTCGTAATTGCTGGGATTCTATCCTCTGACACCCGATTATCAGAATAAGTACTGAAACAGCACTCTGGACCTTTCACAGTCTACCTGCACAACCGGACTCACTGTACAAGGGAACTGTAGCACATCTCCATGCAAGTGAATGAGGCTGACTGCAGTCACTTGACCTGCCAGGTGGCTAAGAGCACTGGCTAAGATATGACACTTTGAAACAATTTAACGTAGTCAATGTACATTTGGTGTGCCCTCAAAATAACTCAACACACAATCATCAATGTCTAAATTGTTGGCAACAAAGGTCAGTAAAACCCTGAGTGAAAATGGACAAATTGTGCCCAAAGTGTTAATATCTTGTGTGGCCACGATTATTTTCCAGCACTGCCTTAACTCTAATGGGCATGGAGTTCATTAGAGATTCATAGATTGCCTCCGCTCCTCCATGATGACATCACGGAGCTGGGGGATGTTAGAGGCTTTGCGTTTCTCCACTTTCCGTTTGAGAATGCCCTACAGATGTTCAATAGGGTTTAGGTTTGGAGACATGCTTGGCCAGTCCAGCACCTTTACCCCCATTTCCTCTATCAAGGCAATGGTCATCTTGGAGGTGTGTTTGGGGTCATTATCATGTTGGAATACTGCTCTGCGGTCCAGTTTCTAAAGAGAGGGGATCATGCTTCACTTTAATATGTCATAGTACATGTTGGCATTCATGGTTCCCTCAATGAACTGTAGCTCTCCACAGCTTGCAGCACTCATGTAGTCCCAAACCATGACACTCCCACCACCATGCTTGACTCTAGGCAAGACACACTTGTATTTGTACTACTCACCTGGTTGCTGCCACACACGCTTGACACCATCTGAACCAAAAAAAGTTTATCTTGGTCTCATCAGACACAGGACATGGCTCCAGTATCCATGTTCTTAGTCTGCTTGTCTTCAGCAAACTGTTTTTGGCTTTCTGGGCACTCTTTAGAAAGGCTTCCATCTGGACGATACCCAAAGCAGACCAGTTTGAGCATGTGCAATGTCTGATACACAGGCCCCCCCCCCAAAACCCCTAAAACCTCATACATCTATTTTGAAAAGATAATCTCTGGACATAACGCTGAGCACGTGCACTCTATTTCTTTGGTCGACCATGGCAAGACCTCTTCTGGGTGGTCTTGGCTACCATGCTGCAGATCAGTTTCAGGATGTTGGCAATCTTCTTATAGCTTTGGCCATTTTTATGTAGAGCCACAATTCTTTTTTTCAGATCCACAAAAAGAGTTCCCATGAGGTGCCATATTGAACTTCCAGTGACCAGTATGAAAGAGTGTGTGAGCAATAACTTAAATAACCAAAATTTATCACACCTCCCCCATTCACACCTTAAGCCCTTTAATACTAAAAAGTCACAGACACGTAGAAAAAAGGGAAAATTGGCACAATTTTCTATTTTTCCCTTGGGGGTGACCCACTTTTGTTTGCCACTTTTTAGACATTGATGGCTTGTGTTGAGTTATTTTGAAGGTACACCAAACTTACACTTTAAAAAGCTTCACTGACACTTTACATTGTACAAAGGGAAAAATTTTTCAGTTTGCCCAAAAAAAAGATGTTAAAAATTAGAGAGGGCGAACGATTCTAAAAAGTCAATTTCGAAGAATTTCGGAAACTCGGTTCGAACGAATTCAACTTTTGGGGTACCGGTGAACGAGTGTGCTTTTGATTGATAAAAAGGCTGCGAGCACATGGCGCTAATGGGGGAAAGCCTCGGGGGGAAGAAGGGCAAGCCTGCATGACATTCAAAATGAAGCCAATCAAGACCCCCGGGGTTTTGGACTCACCCACAAAAAAGTCCGGGGGCGACGCTGGGACCATACCGCCCATTACGACAGGGAAGGTGCTGCCGCGGCTGATTGTTTCTGAAAACGATTTTTATACCCGATTTTTGTGGGGGGTCCCAGCTGTCTCAGAACGCTTCTTTAAAGTTCTATTTCTGATTTTTTGTGTATTGGATCGAATCCAGTGCATATACATTTTTAATGCTCTCTCAAGCACATTGAATATCCAAGGGGGATCTAAAGCCATTTTTCCCGTTGTATTCATTTAAAGAAACAGCATTTTTATAATACAAAACCCTTCATTTTTTGGCGCTCAATTCTTTTGCGCAATTTACATCCCGGGTTAATTTAAACTTGTCGCTCGTTGTGACCCAAGAAACCGTCTTTTTCCCCCCGCCAAAAAAAAAATTTTCCTGTAGCAAATTCAAAGCGAAGGTTAATTTCAATTTTTTCTTTGTTGTGTAGCGTATAAAACACGTAATTGTAACACGCTACAAAGCTAGGTAGTTTTCAGCTGCTCAATTCATTTGCGCAATTTAACCTCCAGGGGTTAATTAATCTTTGTTTTGTGCTGTTGTGACAAAAATAGACCGTCTTTTTTCACCGCCAAAAAATAAAATTTTTCCTGTAGCAAATTGAAAAGCTAAGTTAATTACAATTTTTTCTCTTGTTGTAGTAGCGTAGAATACACGCAATTGTAACACGCTACAAAGCTAGTAGTTTTCCGCAGCAATACTTTTGCGCAATTTACATCCAGGGGTTAATTAAGCGTTGTTCTGCTGCTATTCGTACGTCCAGAAAAACCGTCTTTTTCACCGCCCAAAAATACATTTTCCTGTAGGCATAATTCACAAACTAAGTTAATTAGAAAAAAGGAAAAAAAAATTTTCTCTGTTGTGTAGCGTAGAAAACCGCAATTGTAACCCGCTACAAAGCTAGTAGTTTCCGGCTGCTCATTTCTTTTGCGCAATTTACATCCAGGGGTTAATTAAGCATTGTTCTGATGCAGTTGTGACTCCAAAAACCGTCTTTTTCACGCCAAAAAATAAATTTTCCTGTAGCATAATTCACAAGCGAAGGTTAATTGCAATTTTTTTCTCTTGTTGTGTAAGCGTAGAAAACACGCAATTGTAACACCTACAAATCAGAGTAGTTTCCGGCTGCTCAATTCATTGCGCAATATACATCCAGGGGTAATTAAGCGTTTGTTTTTGTGCTGCGGTGACAAAAAAGACCGTCTTTTTTTCACCGTCAAGAAAATACAATTTTCCGTAGCAAAATTCACAGCGAAGGTTAATTACAAATTTTGCTCTTGTTGTTTTAGCTTAGAAAACACGCAATTGTAACACGCTACAAAGCTAGTAGATTCCGGCTGCCAATTCTTTTGCGCAATTACATCGAGGGGTTAATAAAGCGATGTTCTGCTGCTGTGTTACGCCAAGAAACTTTGTTTTTCACCGCCACAAAAGAAATTCTGTAGTAAAAATAATCATTCCTAAGGTTAATTAAGCCTGTTTGTGCTTTTTATATTCATAAAATACACAGAGTTTTTAAACGGCACATACAAGTTCAATACTCATTTTCCTGCCCATATGGTGGAGCGCAATTTATATCCAAGGTTACCCAAGCTTCTTAGTGGTTCATTTGTTCAAATACAGGGTGTGTCTTTATCATTACAGAAAATCTTCATCAAACAGTGTCTTTACCTTTAGAACAACAGTATGGTCAGACAGAGAGGGCAGGCACTTCACCAGCGAGTGGCAGAGGCACAAACATTTCCTGGTAGCAGGTCCAGCCCCCCCAAAAGCAAGGGGACCTCGCAGCAGGGGTCACTCCGGTGAGGCCACAAACTGCCGATGTCCATCTAGCTGCCATGTACTGACTAGCAACCCCAATTGTCTTGATTGGTGGACTATGTCATCCACTTCCTCCCAGATGACATCTTACAACCCCGCCAAGAGTCCGGTGGGAACGTCAGACAAACCCTTAGTTGACATGCCCGGGAGCGGGTCAGCGGCCCACACCTGTCCCCTCACCCGACCTCTTTCCCAGTCCGGTTCCACAGCCAGAGATCTACTAGTGTGTTCTGGCTCAGCGCCACAATAAGCGAGGGATTAACAATTTGAGGTTCAGTCAGCAGCTATTGGCAGCGAAGAAATGGGCCAATATCCCCTGCTTCTTGCAGTAGGCGGCAAAGTATAGTGTTTAGAGTGGCATGGGAGGTCCTGTTGTGCGGGGACAGCCTCTGCCGACCAAACCGTGATGAGGGCAGCAGTGACGATGACACCAAGAGGGGGGGGGGGGGGGGGGGGGGGGGGGGGGGAAAAAAGGGGGGGGGGGGGGGGGGGGGGGGGGGGGGGAGGGGGGGGGGGGGGGGGGGGGGTGGGAAAAAAAAAACAAATTGATGATGATGTAGCCGACCGCACTTGGGAGCCGGGTGAGGCAAGGGCCTTCATCATCGTCAGAGAAGAGGGCATCAGCTTGCGCGTCAGGCAGCGGCGCGCCAGCAAGTGGGTCGTGTGGCCTGATCAGCAGGATAGCAGCAGTGTGAGGTCAGTAGTCTAAGCGGCCACGGGGTAAAAAACCCTCTTCGCAGTCCAACAAAGTTGCGGCACAGGGCTTTTCCCAGCGGGGGGGGGCCAGCGCGGCGGCATCAGTCACTCAGTGGTCAGTGCCGTTGGCGGTAAAATCCGATACCTGCGGTGTGGCAGTTCTTTGCTAAGACACCGGAGGAGCCCGAATATCGGGTAATGTAGAATCTGTAAGCAGAAAGAGAAGCGTGGCCAGGGTGCTAACGTTGAGCACCACGGCCCTGTGTCAACACATGCCAGCGCACCATCCGTGGCCTGGGAGAAACGTGTCCAGATGTGGTGGTCCATCCTGCCACCGACACAGCAACAGCAGGCAGCAGCAGGGCCCAGTGGCACGACATGCCCATTGCAGCCAGTCAAAGGCTCACCACCTCTGCAGAAGGGAGCTGTTTCTCTCTGTACATCATCTCCTGGTCAGATGTGCTCCTGCTCCTCGCAACACATGCGCCAGCATCGATCAGACGAGGCGATGTGCAAAGAGAAACAGCTGCGTCCAACCATCCTAAGGTGCAGCAGCTGACCGTGCTCCTGTCCAAGTTGTTGGTACTGCAGTCCCTCCCTATCCAAATGGTGACTCTGCACCATTTTCAAGAACTAATCTGTGCCGAGCCGAGTTGGAGAGTTCCAAGCGTAATTTCCTTTCCAAAAGGCAGTACCAGCACTCATAAATATGAAGCAACAGAAGATGGACCATCCTTAGCTTTATCGGTTGTTCCAAGGTGCACGGCGCTCGACGTCCTGGAGCTGTAACTATGGTCCAGGGCCAGTACATGACCTTTACGGCCCACTGGGTTGAATGTGCTTCCGGCCCAGGCACACCACAACTTGGACAGGAGACGCCGCTTTCCTCCTCACGTTTGTCAAATCTGCTTGCTCCTGCGCCAATATCCCCTCCCCCTCCACCACCACCACCACCAATCTCAGCCTCCACAAGTACTGCCCATCATACCACATGTTTTATGGCACAGTGCGTGTCACGCAGTTCTACACCTGGCTTTCCTCGGCGAACGAAGTCACACACGTGAAGGAACCTGCTCCGCTACATGTCAGCACTAAAACGATGTTAGGCTTTTCTCCTCTCCCCAACTGCATAATCGAACCATGGAGACAGACAATGGGCGTTGTAACCAGGTGCCCCGCGCTGCACCGTAGATTGATTGTCCATGCGCCCTGCATGGCGCACGTGTTTCAATCTGGAAGAGAAAAGGTTCCTGACGTCATCCCACCAATCTTCAGCAGATTCTGAAAATGGCCAGGAAACTGAGCATGCACATTTATCCATTCGTACAGAAGCCAGGAACACCCTCCTCGAGTTGCAGCTTCAAACGTCCTCCCCCAACAACACTCTGTATATGCGAGTTTCCAAAACCCCCCTTTTGAAATTCCAGCCTGCACATGATTGGACCGACTTTATGAACATAGGAAAGGCCATTAACGATTATTTTTTGATGATCCCAGGCAGAAGACAGAAGTAACACCCCGGTTGTAAACTTAGATGTCAGCCAGTGGCAGCTCAATGCGTGACACCTGCCGTTTTGTTGAGGCCATTCGAGGGAGGCGACGTTTATTTGTCAGTCGCCATGACTACGGGATTAAAACCGTCATTCCACTGCTTCATTTCCAGGAACAGTATGCTGTAAAACCCTCTGTCTTGGGCATGGGACTGGAGATGTGGTGACAACATCACGAGGCCACAATAGTCCGGTTTGGCTGAAACGGAGAGGAAGATGACAAAGGAGAGAAGCATATCTGGATGAAAAAGAATATGCATATTCAACCCATTATACAAGAATAGGAGGAGCAGGATCCATCTGTTCTGAGAGAACTAGCATCTCCTCCGAGGCCGATTACCCCCAAGCCCCGAGGCCGAATACAGTGGAAATGGTAGTCAGGTAGCCTCCCCTCCTCTTAGACACAGAGCATAAGGCCCCGCAGGCATGCTATTTGCCTGGCTAGATTACAGCCGAAAATCACATCCGGCATAGGGATGACTTCTGTGCTCTCCCACCCTATATGGACCCACGCTACCGGGTCCAAAATGTAGCCTATTTCCCAGCTATAGAGAGGAAGTACAAACTCAAATACTATAGGGAAATCCTCCGTAATCAGTTTGCCGCTGCCTATTGGCGGCATCGTCCCTCCTCTGGACAGGTCAGACCAGGGGGTTCCAACAGCGCTCACGTACTACTAGCCGCGGCTGGCTGGAGGAATTTGGGGGGTAGTTATCAGTAACCATCTCCATCCGCAGTAACCAAGTCTGGATCACTTATGGCCATTTCCCTTCACCCGCCTAGAGAGGATGGAGATCGCTCAGCATCAGCAGTCATCAGGACCATGAGCCAGTCCCATATTTTGAACCAACATATGTGGCCAACTTGGACAGCACTCCAGCCACCCACTATAGAAGATCCGCTTGGACACTGTCATCCAAACCTGTATGATTTTGGCCGGGGCAACTTGCCGAGTTTTTGAGTGGAGAACTGTTCCTGTCCGGCCATTAGTGTGGCATCAGAGCGGTGTTCAGTGGCGGCGGGGGCCATAGTTAGCCCAAGGAGAACCCTCTATCCACGGGAAATATGAACTAACTGACCTTGTCCAAGAAGAAATTAGGCTTTGGATCGGCCATGATTGTCCACACACCAATGCCATATGCGTCATAGCTACATCAGCCATTTGACCCGCCACACCCATAACTGTGAGAAATAGTCTGGATTTCACACTACCTGCCTCAGTCCCCCCCACCCCCCACTATTCATGATGTCCGCCACCCGCCTGATGCAACACGTCTGCTGCAGTATTTCTCCATCTGCCAACAAACATCTTTTACCATGGACTGGATGCCACCCACCTCCACACTGTGCATTGTGCCACTGTCTGACCTCATGCAACCGCTGCTAGTTGCTGCAGCCGTGACCTCCACACTGATTCATTGTCCCACGCTTTGGCCTAATCCTGTATTTTGCCACCTCCATAATGTCAATATTCCACTGTCCTGACCTCATGCAGCTGCTGCCATGACCTACACACTGTGTCATTGTCCCACTCTGTGTCCTACTCCTGTTTTTAGCCGACCTCCAGAATGCACTGTCTGACCACATGCTGCTGCTGTGTGGCAGCTGCCGTGACCTACACACTGTGTCCATTGTGCCACTGTCTGACCTCATGCTGCTGCTGAGCTTGCAGCCGTGACCTAACACTTGTGTCATTGTGCCACGTCAGACCTCATGCTTCTGCTGGTGGGCCCGCGCTGGACCATACACACTGTGTCATTGTCCACTGTCTGACCTCATGCTGTCTGCTACCGTGACCTACGACACTGGTGCATTGAGCCACTGTCCAGACCTCAAGCAGCTGCTGCCGAGACCTACACACGTGACATTGAGCCACTTCTGACCTCATGCTGCTTCCAGTGCTGCTGCCCGTGAGCCTACACACTGTGTCATTGTCCCACTCTGTGGCCTACTCCTATTTTTTGGCCACCTCCAGAATGTTATTAGTGCCCACTGTCTGACCCTCATGCTGCTGCCGTGACCTACACAAGAGTCATTGAGCCACTGCCAGGACCTCATGCAGCTTGAGCCTTGACCTACACGACTGTGTCATTGACCACTGTCTGACCTCCATTCAGCAGCGATAAAAGCATCTGCAGTTACCAACCCACCAAATACAAATGAGCCCAGTTGGGGTATCTGACCTACAAGCTGCTTCATTTGTCTGCTGCCTGAGACCTAACACAATCTGTGTCATTGATGCCACTGACTTACTCATGCAGCTGCTATTGCTGCAGCCGTTACCTATACCCTGTGTCATTATTCCACTCTGTGGCCTACTCCTGTTATTTGTCCACCTCCAGAATGTCATTGTGCCACTTCAGACCACATTCTGCTTCTGTTCAGCTGCCGTGACCTCCACACTGTGTCATTGTGCCACTGTCTGACCTCATGCTGCTGCTATGGCTGCTGCCGTGACCTAGACACTGTGTCATTATTCCACTCTGTGGCCTACTCCTGTTTTTGCCACCTCCAGAATGTCATTGTGCCACTCTCTGACCTCATGCTGCTGTGGCTGCCCGCCGTCACCTTCCACACTCTGTCACTGATGTTCCCCACCTGAGCCTCAGCTTGTTTTTTCCAGCTGTCGCTAAACATGACTTTACAGGCTACATTCCCCCTTCAGTTTTTGGTCAGTTTTCCCCTTCTTAAGTGCCCAGGGAATTTTATAGTGAAGCGATTCTGAGAGCGGGCGGCAGTCATTGCGTGTATACTAAAACACAACATTGTATGAAGACCAAACCAAGCTCTCTCTGCATATTTAAGCATGGCACAACGTTCTACAGCACCCTGCAGGCTCTGTGCAGCCTGGAAATAGCTGTTTTTTAACGTGATTCGTGCCGAAGTAATTCGGAACGAAGTTATTTTTTGCCGAGATATTCGGCAAAGTGAACGAAACGAATTTCGGGAAATTCGCCCATCTCTAAATATAATATTTACAAAACTGTCTGGGGGTTGTACTAGCTTTTGTGAGATACTGCATGTGTTATATGTATATATAATGCTTCTCACTGTCTTAATTTCTGAAACAATAGCAAATAGTTTCTTGTCCCATTTGAATTTCCATTCTTAGTCTGCAAGCATATATCTTAAGTCATGGCTTTGCTCTAGGTCTGACAGCTGGGACCAAAGCAGGGCTGTGTTTAAGGGGGTTGTCCATTTTATAATGTCTTTGTAAGTCTTTAAATTTTGAGATATAATTTTAATATAATATATTAAATATATAATTTTAAATAATAAAAAAACTGAAAAAGTGTAAAGCATCCAATAATAAATTCACCTCACCACTCATAAGTGACACAGAACTCAATTGTGTACATAATTGAGGATGCGATCTAAACACGAAACGCGCGGTGGGGCTACAAGCTGTACCATCCGGCTATCCTCTTATTGGTTAGTATTGCTCTGGTGTATTTTGTGGTGGTGTCTTTTGGATGCTATTCCTTACCTTATTATCATAGGTGTGCAGTTATAAGCATTATTATAGGTACACAATTGAGTTCTGTGTCACTTATGAGTGGGAAGGAGAATATATATATTATGGTATGCATTACACCAGTTTGCTAATACATACCAAAAATTTCATCTATTTACATTGAGGTTAGCGTGGCTATGTGGTCAACTTATTTTGGTGACTTTCTGTGTACCTCATAATTTTACATTTTTTTTTAATATTTTTTGGACTAATAAAGATTTTGATATATTGTGATCATAGACTCTCGTTTGTGGTGATTCCTGTTTATGTATTGCAATTTTGGAGAGTGATCCAGATATGAAAGGGGGCCGAACAGTGTGTAGGCCTAGCCTTATGAGCAGTTGGGGTGTCATTTTGGTTTGCTTTATTGTGATATATATATAGTATGAAATCATACAATTTTCTAAAAATGTATTAAACATTTTGATCCTGTACCTCTATTTTATCAATGCAGCAAGCGCTTATCTAGAAAAAAAATGGTATAAATAAAACAGTTATGTGACCACCACACACATATCATGTGACCCCCTGGTATTCAGTGTTACTATCTCCATCAGTGCCTTAACATGTCAGTCAGAGTCTGTGATGAAGCTGCTCACCCATTCTTCTCCAGCATCATATTTTTTTCTTTATTTTGGTCTTATAGGCAGCTGATTGACACTGCATGCTGTTCTGTAATCTATGAGCCACAAGAATGCCCAGATCCTTCTCATTGAGCAATTATCCCAGTTTTTTTCCACCTAGGACATATGATGCCTGTAGATTATTAGTGCCAAGATGCAGAACTTGACATTTATCCACATTGAACCTCATTTGCCAAGTGGATTCCCAAGCACTCAGTATGTCCAGGTCTGCTTGCAATTTATGGACATCTGCCATAGATTGCACTACCCTACATAGCTTGGTGTCATCTGCAGAAATAGAAACAGTGCTTTTAATCCCCTCCACTATATTCTTAATAAATACATTGAATAAAAGAGGACCCAATACTGAGCCCTGGGGCACACCACTCATAACCAGGGACCACTCAGAGTCTTTTACCACCACTCTCTGAGTACGATCCAATAGCCAGTTTTTAATCCAGTTACACACTATTATTTGTAACCCAATAGACTTTAATTTACCCAATAAATGCTTATGAGTGACAGTGTCAAATCCCTTTACAAAGTGTACAAACATTATATCCCCAGCTGCCCAGCTATCCAGACTTCTACTCACCTCTTCATAAAAATAGATCAGTTTGGGCTGTCAGCTTCTGTCCTAAGTAAAACCATGCTGGCAATCACTTATAATGTTATATTCAGTTATATATATTTAGTCCCTTTCGGGCCCCTGAAACAGTTTCCCCACAATAGATGTTAAACTTACTGGTCCATAATTACCTGGGCAAAACTTGGAGCCTTTTTTGAAGATGAGAACTACATTTGCCTTGCACCAGTCTCCTGGCACTATACCAGTCACCAGAGAATCTCTAAATATCATATACAGGGACACACCAATAACTGAGCTGAGCTCTTTAAGAACTTTGGGGTGTAAGCCATCTGGGCCTGGAGCCTTGTTCACATTTAGTTAATTCAACTTGGCTTGGACCATTTCTACGCTCAGCCAACTTATTATATCAGTTGATGTATTAACAGTACTGACATCTCCTATCTCTGCACTGGGCCTGCCCCTATCAGCTGTAGCACTGCCCCCATTAGTACTTACACCACCTACATCTGCAGTGGACCCACCCACATCAGCAGTGACCTTGCCCCCATCAGCTACTTTCTCCTCCTTTGTATGTACAGAGCTGAAGAACCCATTTAGTAGCTCTGCATTGTCCTGATCCCCAGTGACTAGCTCTCCATTACTATATGCGTTGACTTTGGCTTTTTGCTATTTATATGCTTAAAGAATTACTATGGGTTTGTTTTGCTGTCCTTGGCCACCTGCCTTTCATGTTGTATTTTAGTTGCTTTGATCACTTTTTTACACATGTTATTAAGCTCTTTGTAATTTTCAAAGTCTAATGCGGACCCCTCTGACTTATATTTTTTAAATGCCATTTTTTATAATTTATTGCCCTTTTAACAGAAGGTAGAAGTCATGTTGGATTTAGGTTTAATCAGCTATACTTGTTACCCATAGGAATATATTTTGCTATAAGTTCCTCCAGAGTATATTTAAATCCCTCCCATTTGGCTTTATAACCTTTTTCCAGAATCCTAGTCACTATAACTTGAGATATTATTACACTCTAGAAATGCATCCAGAGCCTTTTTGAACTCTGTTAGTAAATTCACCATGACAAGCTCCTCTGGTAGCGAGTTTCACAGTCTCATGGATGCCCTCTTGTTCTAGATATAATCCTGGGTATAAGTAGGTCTTGGGAAAGATCTCTATATTGACCTTTGATAATTTATATATATTTATTATGCCCCCCCCCCAAAGCCATCTTTTCTCCAAACTAAATAACCCTAATTTTGCTAATCTTTCTGGGTATTGTAGTCTACCCAGTCCTTTTTATTTTTATGGTATGAGCACACGGTGTTTTGCAATAAATTTTTTGATCCAAAAAACATATTGTGTAAAACGTATCCAAACGTGTATCCAAAGTTTAGTATGTGTTTGGATACGTTTTCTGAACTGCAAAAACGTATCCTATAGTTTTAAATAATGTTTTTGATGCATAAAACGGATCAAGAATTGACATGTCAATTCTATGATCAGATCTGTAAAACGCATCACAAAAACGCATGTAAAACATAAAAATACGTATTTTACATTGAAATTAATGTAATCACACAGGAACATTTTTATATAAGTTTGGGTCAGTTTTTGAATCAGAGACACTTACCCAAACACATATCTAAAACCCTACCTGTGAATATCCCCTTATTGTTGCCCGCATTTGAACGTGCTCAAGCTCTACAATGTCTTTCTTGTATACTGTACACAATGTCCCATGTGTCGTCTGACCAGTGACTTGTATAATAGTAGAATGATGTTCTCATCATGTGAATCTATGCCCATTTTAATATACTCTATGATCCTATTTGCCTTGGCAGATGCCGTCTGACACTAGCTGCTACAATTAAGGTTTTTTCCATGTCATTTTTGACCAGATTTTTACTGTTTTTACAGTACTACAGGAGGTTCTGGAAAGGGCTATTCAAGAAATACTTCCCTGCTTCCTGGTTGTTTCATTAAACAATTTTAGATAATATAAAATAAACTTATTTTAGATTACTCTTTTGGATGCATTATTTAAGTCTTTTGAGAGACTATTCTTTACATTTAAAAACTATGGGATTCAAAACGAATCTGAAAAATATATCTACGTCAAGGTACTAGGTTTTGGTCACATAAGAAAATCATGGAGGATAGAATTACTGTTTGGAAGAATTTATCCTGAAGTAAAAAGTACCAAAGCAGGAAACAGCTAATAAAACATTCTAGCAATTATAAATATGTTACATTACCTTAATAATATGATGCTTCTTGTCCAGTATTGGCATCTTAAACATTTGGCACCAATATGTTGTGTCCTTATCTGGAATAGGAACCTGTCTTAAAAATAAAGATAGCATCAAATGTATTACAGGTCACAGATCTTGTACAGGTCACAAGACTATCATGAAAAGTAGGCAAAAATTTCACACAACAAAATCAGCAAAAAAGGTCACATAGGGCAATTCTGATGACTTTTTGTGTATGTTTTCCAGCAAAAAGACAAAAAGTGAACACTAAAGAGGTTTTCTCTATATTGAGAGTTGGCCTCCAAAACTCTGGTTTCAGAATGGAGATGTAGTGAAAAGGTCAAGCACACTTATCTTTAAGGTTTTTGGTGGATGCTCAAGTGAAAAAGGGTTGGCAGGACCCTATATATGTAGCATCAAGTAATCAATGGAACACCAGTAAAATGCATTCACAAATATATTTATTATAATATTGATGAAGTGGATCATATGCGTACAAAGTATATGTAGAAAAAATAAATTGGATAACAAATGCACCAGATTACTGCATAAGGATGTCAAGTATCAATGTTTTGGCTTTAGTGCCTTTAATGCCTTTGTTAAGTGACATCAAAATTATAGTATGGGGTCCAATGGGAGCAATAGTATATGCTAGCTTGGTAGGGTGGAGGAGGTGTCAATAGGTATAGGCAGTCCCGCGCATGTCCAGGGAAAACACCACAGGGCTATATTACAAAAGCTGTCATTACCGTAATGACTGGGACAGACTTCAGCCGTAATTTGCGAATAAATAAGCCATCTGAACATAGCCTAATAGTCACCTGGCAGAAGAGACTCCCTGTCTGCTGCACTGAGGGTGTACCTGTTGTTAAATATGGGTTTCTCATCGCTTTCACTGTTGTTTAAATGCATGTCCTTGAATATAGTGGATCAGGAAGATGAGCAGCTGCCAAGGTGTCCATAAGGATGTTATACGGTCAGCAGTAGTTGAGAAGGAGTGGCGGAGATATAAATTAGAGGTCCAAAGGGCAGGATGGGATTGGGTCATTGCAATTCACAAAAGGTAGTCAGGGAGCTGAGCATGCTGAAGTGTAGCAGAGCCTGTCTGCTGGATGCAAGGATTAGGCTGGGTCCACACCGTATCGGACAAAAACGTCAGAGAGTCGACCGTTTTGTTCCGATGCACGACTGCGAATTTTGCCACTATATTTGCGTGAACCACAGTCAGTTCTTGTTTTTTGCCATCGACCCATACAATTGATTGTATGGGAAACTGACAGCAAAACAGTGGCGGAATATACAACATGTTCCTAAATCCACCGGTGCCAGAAAGTGAGCTTAAAAAGAATGATTTATGTAGACTACAGGTCATTTTTTCTATTACGGTCTATGGGCTGGATAAACAGTTGGATTTTCAGCGGTTTCAAAATACTAAAACCACTGAAAACCCGACCATTTTCATATGTTGTGTAGACACAGCCTTACAAAGACAGACCTGAATAGAATTGTCTTCTAGGTATTCAAACAAATGTCAAAATACTCATTGGATTCTGAATCCGAAAACCATGTCATCCGACGAATGTTTTGATGCGGTTTTCAATGTGGATTTTGGGCAATTTTTTTTCCACCAGGTTTACAGTCGGAAAACACCTTCCATTCATCTCTATAGTGTTTTGGATGTGGATTCGACAGAAGTATTTGGAATGCTTTTTTTATCTTAAATATAATGGATTATTGAACATCCAAATAATGAGGACTACTCTATGGGATGGTTTACAGGCTGATTTTTTACTGTTTTTAAAGCCCGAATCTGCGTGCAAAACCAACAGGAAATGCTTGTTGTGTGGACGGGCCATAAGTGTTTGATCTCTACCTGGAAAGTGAACTTGGGACATCCACAATATAGACTAAAATTATTGCCCCATCCTTCTGTTAATATCCAAGCTTTTGTTGAGCTTTTCTTTGGAAACAACAGGTTTCTATCTTACTGAGAGGGGTCACCTTTAAACGAACAAGAAGTGTTGAACATCATCTTTGTCACCCAACTAGAGTTAAAAAACCTTCCTTTTAATTTTATTTTACATATTAAAAAAAAAAAAGAAATATGAAACATATCTGGTATCACTGCGTATATAAAAAGTCTAATGTATTAAAATATGAACCGCTACATCTAGAACAGTGAATGCTTTAAAAATAAAAAAAAACAGTGTCAAAATCATGTTTTGTTTTGGTCCCATTGCTTTCCCAATGTAATTAGAACCAATAAAAACTATACTTTTTATATGGAGTGGATGGACTATGCAGAAGGTTTACTGAGGGGACACGTAGATGACAACATCTTTTTGAGCATGTCAGGAATGGGATATTGGACCCCTTGAACCAGGATTGTGGGAAAAGATATTATAAATGTTACCTAAAATATCTTAGTGAAAACATTATGTATCACAAATATACCTACTGCACAGAGTACATCATACTCTTCAATTCCTACATAAGGCTCCACTTTCTGCAACAGATGCAACAGTCACCCACAAGAATTTTACATATGATGTCCCAAACTCAAACGGTACTGCCATAAAGTCATTAGGTGTATTAATTCAATTTTCTGGTTTTCTGTATTCTTGATTATGTAGAGGATTAGAGTTATTGCTAAAAAAATGGTTGTATACTGATGCTCCCATGGTTGTTGAATTAAGAAATAAAGTAAACTAGTTAAAAAGGAATATATCGTAAGAAAAACATTGGTATCAAAATCTGAAAAGTTGTGGTCTAAGTGGTCGGATACTTCGGGATTGGCTTTTGTTCATCTAACCAGGGATAGAATTTGCACACTTAATCATTTGGTTGTGTCCCCGGTACAGGCTAAATCGACAAGTTAACTTAAATAAGTATTTATGTTCTTTTATTTGTCTGACATTGTACTTACTTTGTTCTCTGCGCAGACTTCTTTCTCTATTAGAACACATTACAGCACATTGTTAATAGTAATCTGATAATCTGTCCTTGTGAGTATATATGATGCTGATGTTTGGACACTTTTGGTTTGGGTTTTAGGGGTGGTGGGAAGGATATTTCACTTTTATTTTCTGTTTTATGTGATTTTTATAAATTATATTTTTTTTAAAAAGACGTCTTGGAAAGAGAGGAGTACATGTTAAAATAAAAAGGAAAATTGCCTTAACCTTCAATATGTTGCTTTGATTGCTGTGACCTCAAGTGAGATAAAGAAGATCCCTAATCGGCTGTGGAGGGTGAAAGCAGTCCAGGAAATAATATTTGCTAGTACTTAAGAAACAGTAACATGTATTACTTAGACAAACCCAAACTTAATAAAGTCTGAAGCTAGGAGCAGGTTGAAAACTACATATAAGGATGTCTAAAAATTAAAATTGCAACTCAAATGTTCTTGCAACTTTTTAGTTTAAAGGAAACCACCTACGTATTTAAAAATTTTTCATGTCAAAGGTGTCCATGGCCTGTAAGTGAAATCTGACCACCTTAGAAATGATGGAAATAGAAAAATTTTCCAAAGGGCAATAACAATACAATATACACAGTACCTTTTTGTCATACTGTATGTATGAATACATTTACTTTCTATTGCATGTTACCACACAGCTAAAAAAAAAAAAAAACTAAAAAATAGTTAGAGATTATTATAAAAGTATTGAATTGTCATGTAAAGTATATTATCATATTCATTAAAACTTACGTACTGATTTGTGAAATTGAAAGATAGAGTTTCATCAGATACATCACTTTTTCTTTCAGGATTTAACAATCGTAGACTCCTCTGACCACGATTCAGTCCATGATATATTGGATTATTACCTTTAATGTCATTTGCATGGTATGCCCAAATGACTCTCACTGTGCTTTCCTGTAACAGTAGAAAATGTAAATAAATTTGTAGTACACTGTGTCTAAAGAATGCAGTACTTTCTATAATCCTAAGAGGTCCACAGTTCCTGAGTGTTAAAAATAAAACTTTGCATTACTTATTATATACATATCATGAATTTTAATCAGTATATTCACACATGGTCAATTTGTACAGAAGTTTCTGCCATTTATGCATGTGTAAGAAGGCCACTCTAGAACCATGCAAGGGGGCTTTTTGTCTTGTCTACTCAGTCTGCAAGGAATGCTGGGGGATGTCAGCTGTGGACTATAGCACAGGAAATAACTCAGAATCAATACAGGAAATTATTAGTAAATAAACTTTTTATATAAGGAAATTATATGCAGAGCCTAAAAAATAACATACGAGGCTACTAAACCATAAAAAATTTAGTGAAAACCTTAGCATCTCTTTATGCACTCTGGTGTCATCCATTCATGTTGTATAAAAGTCTTTTTTGGTCTGGTGTTAACTCAACTCACCGTTATATTTTTATCATGTGGATCACATGTTTGGAGAGGTCTGCTGAACTTAAGTATGGTATGTGTTCCATTCTCCATCGCATATTCAAGCTTATAGTTTTGCTGAGGATCTTTGTGAAGGACTCTGTTGTCATCTGTAAAATAATCCTATTAGGAAAAAAGTAGCTACATTAATAGAATAAACAACAATTGATTAATCCACAAAATTAATATTTTTAAGCACCCCCTAAAAATACATCTTCTTAGGCAGGCCTTCACAGATCTCTCCTTCAGTCACCCACATTCCTGACACTCTATGAAACTGTTTAGGTCTAACACGCACTCTTTTGCCCATAGTAACCTATGGGCAAAAAAGTGAGTTTTAGATCTAAACAGGTTCATACATGTGGCCCTTACTGTCTGGGTGGCAGATTCATCTACTTTTATGGGTGTAGGTTGTGCAACTATGCCACCAGTGGTCTTACATAGTGTTGTGTGTGAATGCATGTTCTCTATGTTGTTGATGAAAATTCACTTTTATTTGGTAATGGTACTTTAGGCACCAACAGCACTGTTTGGCCTGCAGCTCATTAGGAAGAGGGTTACCAGGGGATCCTTGGAAAGAGAAGGAAGGGGCTATAGGCATATAAAGGGGGAGGGGCTACTTTTTTCATAATTTAATTCAGTTGCATTTACTGTTAGAAATTCAGAGCTCAGCATTAAAGAATGAGTCTGCAAAATAGCTGGCAGTGAAGCAGAGGCAGACAAAAGCTAGAGACAACAGGCCTTGAAGCAGGAGAATTACTAACAGACCAGAAGGAAAGAGGAAGGTACAGATTAAGAGAGAAGAGTCACACAGCCAGCCTGAAGTCTAAAGAAGAGAGAGAAAAGATGAGTGACAAGTGAAAGCTCAGGTCACAATGGCTGGGAGGGGCATTCTGTTCCCAGCTGGTTTGTAGTGGTAACTGGAAGTAACGGCCCAGTTACCCTTAGAGTTAGGGCGACACTTCTCCTGAAGACAGTTGTGACAGTAACTGAATAGTGGAGGCCTGTTATCCCAGGAGTTGGGAATATCTTGATCGTGAAGAGAAATTTTCTGAGGCTGGAAAGAGTATAAACAGTATATATATATATATATAGTGTACCGGTACCTTGGAAAACTGTTGTATATTAAAATTAGAAAAAGGATATCCAGCAAATATCACACAAAGAGGTTTATTTAAAAAAAAAAAAAAGAATAAGATCCAAATATCCAGAATCCAGAGCAAGACAAGTGATAGGCTTATGTTTTCAGGCGTAGTCAAAACAGCCCTTAATCATAGTTATGATTTTCTAAATATTCATGCTATCTGTCCAGCACTGGATCTATGAAGTATCAAGAATTTTCTTAAGTGTATTAAAACTGGGACCATGAATAAAGCCAACAAGACCTTTCAAAACTGCAATCTCTATGGTTACTTTCTCACCCGCCCAACATTAGTGTTGATCGAACTGTTCTAGAAAAAGTAGAACTTCTCGAATTTTTAGGGAGTTTGGTATTGCTGGCTGAATCTTCCCCACACCCAGAAGCTGTTATTTGGTGCATTTGCAGGAAAGATTGCCTAACTTCTATACATGGATAACTTTTTAAACAGAGTGTTTGGATTTGCTAAATCATCTAGTGCAAAAATTTCATTTTTGCCTTATTGGGGGTGAAATCATTTATAACAATGTTCCTATTCTCCCTACAAAAAATATATTCTAAAAGGGGTTGGTTATAAAAAATTTTTGATAGGAAAAGTTTTTTTTTGGCATTTTTTTGGGGTCAGAAATGCAGTGCCCCTAGCAGCTGTACCGCTGCAACCCCCCTATAGCTATCCCCCTGCTTGCAAATTTCCTCACTTTTCATTACCCTTTGAAGGAAAATTAAGTTTTTAGCCTCTCTTTTTTTCTGTCACTCTTAACCCAAAAATTTTCTTTATTTTGCCCCCACATTCCGTTTATGTTTGGTTTGGTAATTACAATTTTCCCCCACCTGTATAGGTATAAAAATTAACCAAAAAAATCTTCTCCCATTGACTTTTAATGGGTTCAATTTGGTTATAGCTGTCAATTTTAAAGTCTAGACTTTACCCCCCACTGAAACGCAAATTATCAAATAATCTACATAAGTTTTTTGTTTGTGTAATAGACTGGATGGAAATAAAAACTTTGGAGTTGCGATATAAGCAGCAAATAATTCGAAGGAATAGGTTTTTTTGTCATTTCCCTTTTTTTTGCCTATTCAAGATTCAAAATTTTCGGAATTTCACAATCAATTAACTTGCTCCCTATGGGGCAATTTCCTTCCGTTTCTAAAACAGCTGTCTTAGCACTCTCACTCTGAAAATCCTTGTCTTCATGTGAATGTTCTTTCAAGTTACTTTCAAGTTACTGCATGTTTCCTTTTATCTTCAAGATCTTAGAGAAAGTCTTGGTGAAACAAATAATGTTGCTTGTCATCCCATTCAAAAACTCTTTTCTTTTTTTTCAGGGAACGAAATCATTTTAATGGTTTTGTTCCAGGGAATACAAAGATGTTAATAAAAAGTGTATACATCAAAAGTCCACTGTGATACTGTATGTAGAGACATTGACATTGATCTATTATGCCTTATAATTGCCTTTAATCTTAGTGTGCCAATATGATCAAAGCACTATTGAATTTATTTTACAACTCGTGTTTTTTATGTTTTCGTTATACATTTCATTCTTATGTTAAACTGACAGTAAGAGATGCTTTGATGGAACATATTAATTTCTATAGCACTTAAAACAAAAGTCCCCCCCCAAATTTTCATGGGCCCCAGGGGGCCAGAGACAAGTTTGTTAAGTTCTGATTTAAAAAATGCCCAACTATGCTTTTTGGGGCCCAATACCCCAGCAAAATAAATAGTAGCATAAAGTTTTAAAATAATCAAAAAAAAATAAACAACTGCCTGCCTGCCTGAAATTTAAAGTAATTTTTTTAACCACCTAAATTTCCCAAAGAACTTTTAAACAATCCCAAAGGTTTCCAACTTAATTTTTTCTTGTTATGCCCATTATAAAATAAAAAAAAAAAAATGATTCTCACCTCTCCTAAAACCACCCTGGTCTTCTTTTTTCTTTTCTGGCAGAAATTAAACCTGCAGCCCTGTTTGGGTGTACACCTCCCTATGTGACTTTACCCTTTGTAAACAGTGAAATAGGAAAATCGAAGAGGTTGACATAAACTAGAGCTATTTTTGGGGTATTTATGGGGTATTTATGCATTGATTCAGTGGGCTCAGCTGCTCCATCACATCTTAAAGGTGCATTTTTTTGTTGTTTATTTAAGAAATGCACAGTAATTAATGTAATGAATTTCTGAAAAAAATAAAATAAAACGCACCAAAAATACACCAAAGGTGCACTGTGTGAAATCACCCTAAAGTAGATTTATTTACTTATGTATGTATTTGTTTCAGCTGTGGCTTTGTGGCCCTGAGCCCCTGAACGTTGGTGTTTGATATATAAAGGGGGAGGGTTTTTTGGGTATTGCTACCCCCCTGTGAAGCCGGGGGTTTGAAACGTACGCTGGGTCCCTTCTTCCTACGGGGGTTGTATACCTTCATTTATCATATTATTAGGGTTTTAAAAAAACAGTGTATTTACTGATTTTTTTAGAATTATGAGATACTTTTTTAAATTCTTTTTATTCTGTATAGTTAGATTTATTCATTTTGCAAAAATCTTGGTTGTGGTGTGTTCCATGTGCACATATTTTTTTAAACTGTAATTTTTTTTAAATTTTTAATAAAGTATGTCATTTTAAAGATAGGCTGAGGTATATACAGTATTTATTGATTCGGTGGTACTGTATTAGGGTTTTTGTGGGTTTTTAACATATCAAAAAATTTTTGGGATTACTTTAAACTTAAAATCAGTCAAAGTAGCATTTTACTTGACTAAGTTAGGCTTTTTGCGTTATCGGATTTTATCTCTAAACAAAAGCCATTGAAAAGCATTAAAAAAAAGCTGAGATAACACCAAGTAAAAATGGCACGATTGTTGTCGTAAGTTTACTTTGCTAATTGTTTTAAAATGATGATTTAGTTTAAATTACTATATGCTTTTTTATGGTTTGGTTCTCTGATGGAGGTTTCGTTCAGAGGTGAAAAGGGCCCAAGGGCCCAAGACTCAATTGATTACAATGGGTCTGCTGGGTTTCTGTCGTGGTGTCTGTGCTATTCCCTCATTCCAGACAGAACATGAAGTGAAGGTTCTGAATGGAAACTTCAACGTATCTGTTAACCACGCTTTAGCTGTGTTTTTCTCCCTGTATGTTTAAAAAGGTAAAATCCACCAGCAAATCCATAAAAGTTTCACACAAGAATCTTGCAGAATCCTGGCCCTCTATGAATTATTCCCTTTTTTGCCAATCTGCTGAATTCATTTTTGGTTGGGGAATATGAAGACATTCCAGCCACATTTGCATTGCTTTAGTTCATGTCAAATCTGAATCTAAAGTGCAATGCTATCTATTTGTGTCACAAACGTGTAAAAGGAATGCCATGGCACCCGCTTATGTACAACTTCTTTTTTATTCAAATTTGGAACACGGGGCATGGAGACACAGATAAAGCCAACAGCTGTTTTATGCCATGTGGAACTTTTTCAGGGCTCAATTTACAATGTTTTTACAGGTTTTGGATCAAGAGTCTGCATTTTGTTTTGCCACTGAGCATCATGCCTGTGTTGCATACTAACTGTCCACTACTTGAATTCTTCTTTCTGGTGATACAGAGCAGTGGCATCAAAATTTACTTCTATTTATTTGTATGAACAGCAGAGAACATATTTTTTAGATCACTATCTCAACTTTTAGTCTTCCTTTCTATATATTATATGCTTTATGTCTTTCATTTGATCAGGATACAATAGAAATAATCAATGTCTTAGTATTTTCAATGTTTGTGTTAAATGAATAGGGTCAATTGATGTCTCAATAACTTCAGATGCTCTTGGGTTTCAAACTTCTTTTGTATTTAAAAGTCTTTCATCTCATAGAGACCATGTATGCATCTTTTGTTTTCTAATTAAATACTAATCCTTCAGGCACTACATTTCCTATTATTTGCTTCCATGAAAGCAAAACATTCTGTCTGCACCTTTCATTAATTTAAAGGATAGTGGCCTGATCAAAGATAATCAAATGACTGTATTCTTGTGAAGATTTATTTTAAAATTAAATCTTAAAAACATGTTCTAATAATCTGAAAATTCCAGAATGCATTGTTTTTTACTTTATCGTTATTTATGCACGTTATGGGCCACATGTATGAACCTGTTTAGGTCTAAAACGCACTTTTTTGATCATAGGTTACTATGGGAAAAAGAGTGAGTTTTAGACCTAAACAGTTTCATACATGTGGCCCTATGTGTCATTTAAAAGTTTTTTTTTTAAGATATGCTCCTTTACATTGTATGCTCTAAACTTTACTTATTTTGGTAATGAAATAAATTAATTAACAATGCATACCATTACAAAGGCATTGTATGAGATTTTCTTCTTTTTCCTGCTTAAAGGGGTTTTGCATGAAATGGTTCCTTACCTCTTATTGTCAGGAGGATATAAACAAAGCATGCACATATGATGGCTGCAGGGGTGAGAGGGAGGGGGTGAGCAGAAGCGGGAAAAGGGAGGTCTCAATGTTTACTCAAATAATTACATTACAACAGTGGATTATCTATACAAAAAAACCCCGCCCCATACACCCCACTTTTCCCCAACCCCCTTTCAAGCTCCTTATGTTCCCTGCATCAATAAAAGTGAAAACCCAAGGCGGCAGCGGCTCCGTCAGGTCCCCGGGGCGTGTCAATGTAAAAATTTCAGGAAACTAAAAGGGGGGCCTGGAATGTGTAGCTCTCACAGGCTTCACTTTTTGTAACCCCAAAAGATTTTTAAAAGGATAAATACCATTTTGGGGACCCCCGTAACATTAAATTTTGGGAAAAAAACCCCTTTAACTTAATTTAGTACTATATTGCAGTTTCTTATGCCCTTTTGCCCAAAAAGCTTAGGGCTTAGTAAGGGGTAGTGGCTGAAGTGACCACTTTTGGGTGCAAGAACATTGTAGGTTTTTTTTGCTCCCGGCAACAACTTAGGGGAAGTTAAGATGGCGCGTGGGGGCCCCCTTTTCACGGGTTTTTAGTGAAAAACTGTGCCTCATTTATGTCGGGGCCCGAGGGGCTCATACATGCGGTTTAAATTCCCTGCGCCCGTAGTGTTTGAGGCGCATTGCGGAACTTAGGGGCCCCAAAGGAAAAAAAAATCTGTCCAACATCTTTTTTGGTTTTGTGTGTTTTTAAATTTGGGTAATTTCCCCAGATTTGGAATAATTTTGTAGTGGGGATTTTTTTCTTTGGGCCAAACATTATTGTCATTAATGTTATTGGGAAAATTACTAATCATTTATTTTTGTTCCGACTTGGATATGTTGTTTTTAAAAACTTTATTTCAATGATATCCTTTTTTTTCTTATACGGGTAATGTATTTCCGCCCCAAAATCGTCCAGAATTACATTGCAAAACGTGCCACACTTTGTGACCTATTTTGCAAAGTAAAATTTTGGAGGATTTCACGCCGGGGGTTCAGTCCCTTTGTAAAAAAATGGGGAATGATTTCGCTGAAAACCGTCCTATTACATTGCAAATACTGCGCAAAGGCGCAACTCCCGATCATCATTCGCCCTTTTTGTTTTTTGGTTTTTTTTTTCATTTGGGAGTGTTATTTACACTTTACCTTTTACTATTATGTATGTTTTGTTTTTTTTTATTAGGGGGAGGGAACCCCTTAATTCTGCTTTATTTTATTTCTGGACCTGAGTATTTGTTTTTGGGTTTTTCATAATTTTTTTTTTATTTGTCCCCGGATAATGCTTCTTTAATGCTTTAATTCTTAGCTCATCCCAAAAAATTTGGGGAATGTATGAAAACTTTTTAGGGCTAAAAAATCATTGTTGCCCTAGAACCCAAACAAGCGCCCCCTTTTTTTTATAAGACTCTGGGAAAAATGAGAGGGGGACCTCTTTTTGGGGCTTGGGCAAAAAAGTAGTTTTTATACAGTGGCCCCATGTTCCCGTCTGTGTCAATGTTTTATTTTTGGCTCCCCCCAGTTTCTTTTTGACCAAATTTGGGGGTGTCCCCGGTGCGCCTAGTTTAGCCACAATCTTTCCCGTGTCAGTGTTCTGTATTTTTTTTCCCACTCCCCCTTCTTTTCTGCTCCCTGTTGTGCCCGTTCCCCATTACGTCGGGGCTTTTCTTGCCCATATTGCTTCTGAAACAATCAAGCTTCCTTGTTCCCTTTAAAAAGGTGAAAAAACCCGTGTGTCGGGGAATTAAACTTTTCTTATCAAGTCCCCTCAGGTGTTCATTTGGGTGCAACCATGCCTAGAAATGTAACTACAGTTGTTGCAAAAGTATTTACCCCCGTGAATTTTCCTATTTTTAAACATTCAGTCACAAATTTAAGTTTTTATTGTATTTTATGATAGGAAACAAAAAAAGCAAGTATTGTGAAGTGTAAAAAAATAAATGTTTTCCCAAATTTTGCAATATTAAAAAAAACTGAATATGTGCCAAGACATGTATCTCAACCCCCAAATAAAATCAGTGTGCCCAATTACCTTAGAATCAAAAGGTTAGAAAATAAGTCATTTTTTGAAAATGTATTCTCAGTATAATTAAATTTTTTTTGATGCCCCGAGGTTTGTTGAGAATATGAACAAACAGCATCATGAAACTAGGGGCGTAACTAAAGAAGCCTGAGCCCCATAGCAAACTTTTGGATGGGGCCCCACGTCAGCCCCTCACCTGAACATTTACCAGTACCTATAAATTATAGAAGGAACCATACATTACCATTACCATACATATCACCAGCATACTACTACCAAACAAATTCCACTATACCAAGACCAACACTACCAATAATGCTACTACATAAGAACATGACCACATATTACCACCACATAGTGGCTGAATAATACTACTATACTATTACTGGATAAAGATAAGTATACTAAGACTAATATTCCCGCTGTACAATGACCATATTGTGGTAATTACCAGTGTTACACAGGCTCTGCAGACTGTATATCATCCCCATAGAGTGATGATATAGTGGTAGATATCAGTTGTATATAAGCTCTGTAGACTGTATATCATCTCCATACAGTGACCATATTGCGGTAGATATCAGTTGTACACAGGCTCTGCAGACTGTATATTACCACAATACAGTGACCACATAGTGGTATATACCAATGGACACAAGCTCTGCAGACTGTATATTCCCACCATACTGTGTTAATATAATGGTAGTTATCAGTTGTACACAGGGTCTACAGACTGTATATTACCTGCATACAGTGATCATACTGTGGTAGATACCAGTATATACAGGCTCTGCAGACACATACGTGATTACAGTGCAGTTACATCCAAGGACTCACAAGTGATCAGTCGTTCGCTTTCCCTTTTATTCTACATCCAGTCGAGACCTCCATGACAACTTCTCTCGGCCACCACTTGTCTCCGCAGAATTTGCACACAAATATCTTAGAATCCTCAATTTTCCAGCAACTCTTTACCAATTCCCCCTTCTGTTCAAACTTTCCATGAGTGGGAGAGTGGGTACAGGCCATAGCTTAGAGGAAAAGAGGACTAAATCCCTAAAGATTGTGCTACTGCTATGGCCTGTTGCATGATGCATAATCTTCGGTTGATGCAAGGGATGGAGTTTAGTACTTTAGTGCTTTTTGTAGTATTTCTGTTTTTTCTACAGACTTTCCTATTGGACTTTACTGGATTTTTTGGACTATGTCGGAACCAGCGTTAAATCCATTTCTTTAATAAAATGATCAGTGAGGGCTGATGTCAGGGAGTGTTTATTTAATTAAATGTTTTTTTATGTGTTGTGTCAGGGTGTTTCTTATACAAATTTATTACAGTGTTAGTAATAGAGGTGTATGACAGATGCCTCCTGGAAAAAAACTGTAAAAAAATACAACAAAATAACACAATAACACTTTATTTAAATAAACACTCCTGACAAGATCTCTTGTTGACCATGTTATTAAAGAATTGGAACTAACACTGGTCCAACGAGTCTGATGGAGTCCAGTGGGGAAACCTGTAAAATACAAAAAAACTACTCAGCATTTGGCTCACAGTCATCTAAAGTGCCTAGGGCAGCATGAATACTGAATATAGCCCTTCAGATAGGTAGACCTCCCTATCCCTCTTTTAGATAGGCAGGCTCCATTAAGCAGGTAGCCACCCAAATTTGTTAGCCACACCCATGCTATTAGATAGGTAGCCTCCCTTACACTTGGCAAGTAGATAGACCACCCATTACATGGTAGGACCCCGATAGGTAGGGACAGCAGTAGGTAAGGCCCCAGCTAGGCAAGTCTCCTGGTACGTACATAGGAAAGGCTCCAGGTAGGTCATCAAGGCCCCCGATAGGTTGGTATATAGGCAGGCAAAGTTCCAGGTTGTTAACCAAAAAAGAATACAATGACAAAAAGTCTAGGGAAATTATATGACAATCTTTATTGATTCAATAATAAATATTAAAACTAATATGCACAAATAGAACAATTTAAGGCTAAAAACATTTAAAAATAATGCCCATATCAACAAGGCATACAAATCCACCATTCCTAAATATAGAAGTCATCTAAGTGTATAACTATAATATTTAACATTAGTATTAAGTGTCTTATATTTAGAGATCAAGTGTTATAATAGATATAGACACATCAAGATGGGCATACAATAATGCCACATCTCTCACACACAATACATTACCAAGTGTATAAAGGAATGGAGGAGATGCACTGCCAAGGAAATTGGATAGCCTCGACGCGAGTTTCGCCAAGCTTTCTCAAAGAAGCCTCTTGAGGAAGCTTGGCGACACGCGCGTTAAGGCATCTCACACCCATGTCTACCCATTCTATGGTTTTTGCTGAAAGTGCTTAAGGGTTTATTTAATCTCCTCAGTCAATCCTTCATCTACAGGGTTTTAATTCTGTGTGTAAAAACTCAGCTGTTTATGGGGATTTCTACTTACAGAAAACAGTGAAACATTTATCTCATTGTCTAAAAGATACAGGGGGTTCATGGAAAAGAATTGATGTTTATGATGTATTATTTTTATCTTACACATTAGAAGTCTATATTCTGATATCCTGTATATTGAAGATACGTCAATTTAGTTTGGGAAAAATGCTATGTATTTTCGTTAAGTAGTGAAGGAAGTGCATTTTTGCTGTCACTCTGGATGTATAACTTGGACAAATTGTTGTAACCCTTCTTTTAAAAGGGAAAGAAATATCCACAATATCAATTACATAATAGAAACTGACTAAATTAATACATTGTAAATTGATAAAAATATCAAATCATAAAAATCAACCTTGCTTTTGAATTGTGGTTCAACTAAAAAATTTAAAAAAAAAATAACTAATTAAACTGGCTGGACAGAAATGATGGTTTTCCAAAAGGGTGGTTATGTTGAGCTGTTTGGGCTGTTCAGCTAATTTTCTCGGATTGAGTTTGAATCCAGGGGCGAGTCTCTCCTCTCAGCGGCGTGTCTCTCCTCCCAGGGGGTGCGTCTCCCTCACTGAAAACTGGACTCATCATTTTGTATGAAGCAGGGATGCAGAAGTTGTCTGGATATAAACAGCTCTGTAGCCTCTGCTGCTTATGTCTGCAGCCTTGAGGCTCCAAACTCCAGCAAGCACCTGCTCAGCTTGTAACTAACTTGGGCTGGTGGTGCAGCGGGTGAGCAGTGATAGACTATTACTTTTACAACGAAGGGGTTTGGAGTTCTAGTCCCCTCACAGGGTATATTTTTTCCCCCCTAAATTCTACACATATGTAGAGAGACCTAAAATATATGTTAATATTATAATGAATATATACACATACATAGCTCCCTTATCATGTCTCATCCCCAGAATAAATGCATTGTATCACATATGTTGGAAGTGCTTGGTGTGACTACTGTGACAATGGGCACTATTAGGGAGCTTTGTGTGTGAAATATGAATAAAATTATAGATGTCTCACATATATTTTCATATTTTAATATGTGTACATTTATAAAAAAAAAAAAACTACTGATGGGCTTGAACTCCTAACCTCTGCTTGCAGATCCGATTAGCTAAGCATTGCATCACAAGCAGCTTATGCAGACACGGGTGTTGAATCCTTATGTTATTCCCTTTACAGGTGATGATCATAAGGGAGGCGGGCTCGCATTCGATCTGAGGAACAGAACGCCTTCTTTTCCAAGTAGCAGCTTAAGACTTGGATCTGTGAGGAGGTTAATTAACTCTTGGCAAAAGCCCCTTAAACAGCCAGTAATTGCCCAGAACATTGACCCTAAAGCTGGGAGATGTACATAGAGCCAACAGACCTTGGTCTATTTTATTTTAGTTTATTTTAGTTTATTTTAAAAACTTTTTTTTATGTGTTTTACTGTTTTTTATCCCATTAAGGGATAACAATTGTACAATTTTTTTACACTTCATAATGTATTAGCATATTCATTCTTGCAAATACATTACAATCTGTGTTAGTTTATCACAGACAGCAGTCAGGGCAGCACACAGTGTGCCCTGATTGCAGGCTTTTTATACAAACAGCCTTGTGGCTACTCTAGTTCCCCAGGGCTGATTGTCAGAAAATTCCCCAGGCTCCAGCGAGTCACTGGAGTCCCTATCAACCAATGGAGCAGGGAATGGCCTTTGATTATGCAACGGTCCAAGTCGCAGCAATCAAAGGGTTAGTGTCGGGGATGGAGGTTTCCTCTGCTTCTGGTGCTTTCAGAGACTGTGCTAGGAATAGACCTGTTAACTACAGCTCTATTCCTAAACAGCTACGGCGATTGGGTCGGAAACCCTCTTTTTGCAGCAACGTCTTTTTGGGGTCGCTGCAGAATAACAAACTGCAATTAGGGGCCCCATTATGGAAAACTGTTTGGTCTAAAACTCACTTTTTTGCCCATAGGTCCCCTAGAACTCGAGCGGAACCGAGCTTTTATGACCATTTAAGTAAAGTTTGTGTTCACACATGCGTTCGCCGCGACTTTTTTCCCCTTTCACTTTGAGCTGCTTCCGTACATTTGGCGCCCTCCAATCAGTGCAGACAATAGAGAAGTGTCCAAAATGTCCCAGTGGGATGTAGGGATCTCATTGGCTGTAATCACATGACCCGTTCTACTGTATTTCCTGTTGAGCGCCATTTCCAGTTCAATGTCTGTACTGAACACACTAATTGAATGCATGCAGGCACCCCATTTCTCAGTGATTTTAGAAAGGAAAAGCTGCTAGTTAGATTAGTTGGGGGGTCGGTGACAGTAAGCTTAGGGTATTATACACAGCAATAGTTTAGTGAGTTTTAAATTTCTGCCTGCATTTCCACTTTATCTGAGTGCCCAAAATATTTTATGTTTTTCTGTTTTGGATACAGCTAGTGAAGACACTGTTAGCCCAGTTGCAAAATTGTAGGATTAAGAACAGTTGTGATTTGCTGTTTTGTGCCTGGGGTTCTTCCATAAGACCCTGTTAACAGATCTTCCCTTGAAAAAATTCTATTTTTAATCTGTTTGCAAATTTTAGGGATTGGGAACAGTTGTGATTTGCTGTTTTGCTTCCCGGGTTCTTACATAAGATCTCATTTTTAAAAATACCCATTGAAAAATTCATTCTAATCCTATTTGCTAGTTGAAAATTATAGGTATTCAAGAACAGTTGTGATTTGCAATATTTGGAGTAGAGACCTTCAATAAGAGACCGTGAACAAATCTTTACATTTTTATATTTTTTCTTTTAGAACATGGGGCGAATTAGAGGTGGTAAGCAGCAAGGAGGGCGTAGGGGGTGGAGCTAGAGGTTCGGGACAAGGCACTCCTTCCAGTCCCAGACAACACACATGAGCACATTTTCAGTCGCGAACGTCAGGCTGTCATCGTTGGTCGGTTCCTGTGCGTCTATTTATGAAATCGGGCCAATCTGTGCTTCGGTGGTTAATACCCCTTCATCCAGCGTTCTACCTCCTCTTCACCCGACAAGGGCACAAATGTCATCATCATCACAGTCCAACCTGAATGGCCAATATTACCCAATTTAAAAAGACCGCCCAGATAATCCATTTTCTGAAGAGCTTTTTTTATGACACAATGCGGTTGGGGGAAAGGCATTTCAAAAGATTAAGAGGCAAGAGGAAGATTTTTTTCTGCTCTGACGCCCAATCGCTGTTTCCCTCAGAGGAGGAGAAGGAAGCTGGTCCATTGGCAGAAATCACAAGCGGTCAGCAAAGCCTCACGTGCCCGTGGCTTCTAGCCTGCAGTAGAGGATGTAGACTGTCAGGAAGAGGAAGTTCACCTGTGATGATGAAGATGACATTGCAGATCCCAAAGTGGTCCTTTGAGCAGCAGCTGGCGAGCGCATCATCAGTGGAGGAGAGGATGATGGAAAAGTGTCAGTGCGGGTCCAGCCTCAGAAAGAGAGAGGGCGGCACACAAGTCCCTGGTCATTAATCCGCCATGGTCAGTGGTGGCAGCGGGAACACTGTTACTAGGCTTTCCCCCGTCAAAGAGGTCCAGGACTTTTGAAGCCTGGGCCCTTTTTTGATCAAGCTAGATTCGCCGACTGATGTCATATGCCCGGTTTTTCTTTAACGCGAAGTAAGGGAAAAAATTAAAGAGTTTAAGCAAAAGCTGTAAATAATGAATTTGCTGTGGAAGAGTCATTAGATAAAAAGCAAAGGTCTGGGTTCCAACACTTGACTTTCGCTCCTCTCCCCTCTTCTAGAAGGGGGTCCTCTGGGTGAAGTGTCTTGAGCAGATGAACAAGCACCAAACCCCGTCCCAGACAATGTCGGCTGATTTAAACCCCAGCAAAAACAGTCTACATTCCCATGTTTACCTGCACGCTGTACAGCAGCAATACACGATCCAGCCCTTTTGTGTACCAGATGTGGGGCATAGAAACACTTTTACCCCGTCATCCAAAGCCAAAAGCTGAATGGTCGGCATTGCTGGGTGTTAGCTTGGAAAAGTTTTCCTTTCTATCTGGTGGACACAGATGGGATCTGCATGTCATGGCCCTGGCATGCCCCAATATCAGATGCCGAGCAGGCATTTCTTTGCCAGAAAATCTGTTTCCCCCCTGGCCCACACGTTGCAGAAAAGATCTCCAGCGCGTTGATTTATCTGTGTCCCCCAAAGTCCATCTCACACAGACACATGGACAAGTAAGCACGGGCAAGGTCGTTCATCTCATTGACTGCTCACTGGGTGACTTCCACACAGCTTGAATGGGCAGAGTCCAGTTTCCAACTTCGACGGGTAGCATCACGTGCTTTAAAAGAAAAAAAACCCCAGGCCATTCTCTAATTAATTTGTCTTGGAAGCCATCAACACACAGTTCAAGAGCTGTGGACTGCTCTGCGCACTCAGAAAAATCAGTGACTGGGTGCTACGAACCTGGAGCCAGGTAAGGTGGTGTGCGACAACGGGAGAATTCTCCTTGCTGCCCTTAGACAGTAGACTTATGCACATCCTTTGCCTGGCACATGTCCCGAACCTGGTTGTGCAGAAATTTCTTAAGCGCTACCCAGGTCTTGGCTGTCTGCTGAGGAAGGCTCGAGGTCTTAGCTCACACTTCCGGCATTCGCACCTGCACCTGCACCCGCCAACCGTCTTTTTGTTGATGTGGCAACATGCTGGAATTCCACCCTCCACAGGCTACAGCGACTGTGGAAGCAGCGTAATGCCATTACACAGTGTGTAGTGTCGCATGGCCTGACGAGCAGTGGTCTGCACCTTGGGGTGTTGAGCCACAGAGAGTGGAGGCAGGTGAAGGATCTCTGCACCATCCTTACCAGTTTTGAAGACGCCACCAAAATGGTCAGTCAGGATGATGGCATTGTTAGCATCATTATTGTGGTCATATTTTTACTGGAACAAATGTTAGACACTATGCGGCAGCAGATCCCAGCAGTGATGGAGAAGGAGGAGGAGAAGGTGGGCACAGAGCCTTACTCGCCGGAGGATGTAGAAGGTTTGACTGTTTCCCAATTTTATCGGTCTTCTTTAGGTGGTGGTTCCTAATTCCAGGGCTGGTGTAGGACAGCAGTTCACCTCACAGAGTAGAGCGCAGAGGCTATCCAGGGCTCTGGTGATGGTCAGGATGAGGAAGTATAGGAGGATGATGAGGCAGGAGTGGACACCACCAGTACCGATTACCCTTCAGTGGTAAGAGGTTGGCACAGATTACAGGAGGAAGAGGAGGAAGAAGAGGAGGAAGATCCCATTAGTGCCCCTCGACCCCGAGGCTTGGGAGATCCCGGCAGCATCTCACACATGAGTGCTTGGATGCTAAATTAGCTGCAACATGATCCACGCATCAAGGCAATCAAAATAAACAGAGATTACTGGGTGGCCACCCTCCTCGATCCATGCTACAAGCACTTTCCTTCCACCCACACAAATTGACAGTAGAATGCAGGAATTTGAGACAGTGCTCACTGACCAACTTGAGACATCTGTTGCATCTTCTTCACATTCTAATGTCACAGTGGAACAACGTCAGGAATGTGCCAGCAGTAGAATGGAAAATAGCAGCAGCAGGCAGTGTGGCAGAAGCCTACTGGTTGACATTTTTCACTCGTTTGTTACCACCTCACCAACACCTGCAAGGCAGGACAGCATTCAGACACACAGAGACCGCTTTAAGAGCATGGTCCATGAGTACCTGCGGCTCAAACCAAATGTTTTTGGACTTGGTCTGGACCCATTTGACTTCTGGGTGTCCAAACTGGAGGAATGGCCTGAGCTGGCTCAGCACATCATAGAAGTTTTATCCTGCCCGACAGCCAGTGTTATCTCGGAACTAACATTCAGCACAGTTGGCGGGGTGATAACTGACAAACATATCTGTCTTTTCCCCAAGAATGTGGATCGGTTGACATTTATCAAAATGAATCAGGCGTGGATCTCTGACACTTTGGTTGCCCCGGTTGCCGACTAGTAAACTGTAGCACGTCTTCTTAACAATGTGAAATACACATTCCATCAGTCATCTTTTAACATCCATCATCAATCAGTCTGTAGTAAGTCATCTATTAACCGTTTCAGGCTCCATACAGCCAAATCAAATGGGGCCCCCACCCATTACTACTTCCTATTTTTTAACATATTTGTGGGCCTCTGTTTGATTAGGGCCCATGACAGGAGTACTGCCTGACTGCCCTGTTGGCACCCCGGGCGGTAGCAGCCGCTACGAGGCCTTGCAACCTGAGGTGTCCCAAAAGCCCCTTTGAAATGGCAATGGCAATGGAAATGGCACATGGAAATTGGCAGGACAGTACTCCTGTCAGAGGCCCTAATCAAAAAGAGGCCCACTGATATGTTAAAAAATAGGAACTAGTAATGGGTGACGGCCCAATTTAATACAGCTGCATGGGGCTCTGAAATGCTTAATCGATGACTGATGGCAGCCCTGGCTCCCACTGCACGCCCTATAACTACGGCCCTGCCAGCTGAACCTCCCTGTTCCCCATTGGGCTGCCATATATGACATGTTCTTGGGCCCTGGTGCAAAAAGTGATAGGGGCTTCTGCCAGTTACCATGTGCCATTTCCAATATCGGTGTCTTCTTATGTGTCAAGGGGGCCCCGTAGCAAATTGAGCACACCCCTAAGTGAAAATGGACTACTTGTGTCCAATTTGTCATTTTCCCTCTACGGTGTTATGTGACTCGTTACTGTTACAAGGTCTCAGGTGTGAATGGGAAGCAGGTGTGTTAAATTTGGTGTTATCACCTCACACTCTCTCATACTGGTAACTGGAATTTCAATATGGCACCTTATCACAAAGAACTGCCTGAGGATCTGAAAAAAAAAGAATTGCTGCTCTACAAAAATATTGCAAACACTCTGAAACTGAGCTGCAACATAGTGGCCAAGATCATACAACGGTTTAATAAGACAGATTCCTCTCAGAACAGGCCTCGCCATACTTAACCAAAGAGGTTGAGTGTACGTGCCCAGTGTCATATCCAAAAGTTGCTTTTTCAAACCAGATGTATGAGTGCTGCCAGCATTGCTGCAGAGGTTAAAGGGGTGCAGGGTCAGCCTGTCAATACTCAAACCATACGCCACACACTGCACTCCCAGAAGAAAGCCTCCTCTAAAGATGGCCCAAGAAATCCCACAAACAGTTTGCTGAAGACAAGCAGACTAAACATATGGAATGCTGTATCCATTTCCTGTGGTCTGATGAGACCAAGATAAAGTCCAAAGACAAGTGTGTCTTGCCTACAATCAAGCATGAGTGCTGCCAGCTATGGTGAGCTACAGTTCATTGAGGGAACCATGAATGCCCATATGGACTGTGACATACTGGAGCAGAGCATGATCTTTTCCCTTCTGGGAAAGTATTTCAAAATAATAATGCCCCCAAACACACCTACAAGATGACCACTGCCTTGCTAAAGAAAATGAGGGTAAAAGTGCTGGATCGGCATGTCTCCAGACCTAACCCCTATGGAGCATCTGTGGGACATCCCCAAATGGACGGTGGTGGAGAGTAAGGTCATCCTCTAGTCTTGCCCAAGAGAGTTAAGGCTGGAAAATAATGGTGACCACACCAAATATTGACATTTTGAGTACAATTTTTCCATTTTTACTTAGGGGTGTACTCACTTTTTTTGCCAGTAGGTTAGACTACTGATGGCTGTGTGCTGAGTTATTTTGAGGGCACATCAAATTTACACTGTTATACAAGCTGTACACTGACTACTGTACATTGTATGGAAGTGTCAAATCTTCATTGGTGTACCATTAGAACAAGGGTCCACACCCGCGGGACTGTGGACCAGCACTGGGCCGTGGCGCATCCTCTTCTGGTCCGCGGCCCTGGGCTACACATGATGCTGACCACCCATTTAGTCTGGGCGGTCGGCATCTACTCTGCACAGCCATTGTAAGTCGGTCGCATAAATTTAGCAGCTGCACATAGACTGTGCAGCTGCTTCGCTAAGGAGAAAGCAGGGGCAGTTCATTACCATCCCTGCTTTTCCAATCATTGTAGACACGGCGCACACTGAGCGCCATATCTACACATCAGCGACACAGGGGGTGTGATGCAGCAGTGTCCTTACACCCCTTGTGCTGCTGGGTCTCGCCGGCTCCTGGAGGCAGCGTCTATGCAGAGGATCGGGAAAGGTGAGTAACTTTCTTATTTTTGTTAACTAGCATGGCTATTTACTAGGGGAATATATATATATATATATATATAATATATATATATATATATCTGTAATGACTACAGGAGTATATATATATATATATTATATATATATATATAATATATATATATCTATATCTATATATATATACAGTAATATATATATATACACTCACCGGCCACTTTATTAGGTACACCTGTCCAACTGCTCGTTAACACTTAATTTCTAATCAGCCAATCACATGGCGGCAACTCAGTGCATTTAGGCATGTAGACATGGTCAAGACAATCTCCTGCAGTTCAAACCGAGCATCATATGGGGAAGAAAGGTGATTTGAAGTGCCTTTGAACGTGGCAGGGTTTTGTTGGTGCCAGAAGGGCTGGTCTGAGAAATTTCAGAACTGCTGAATCTCCTGGGATTTTCAGGGCAAAACCATCTCTAGGTTTACAGAGAATGGTCCAAAAAAGAAAAACATCCAGTGACGGCAGTCCTTGTGGGCGGAAATGCCTTGTTGATGCCAGAGGTCAAAGGAGAATGGCAGACTGGTTCGAGCTGATAGAAAGGCAACAGTGACTCAAATAGCCACCCGTTACAACCAAGGTAGGAGAAGAGCATCTCTGAAGCACAGTACGGCGAACTTTGAGGCAGAGGGGCTACAGCAGCAGAAGACCACACCGGGTGCCACTCCCCTTTTAGCTAAGAACAGGAAACTGAGGCTCCCAAATTTTCCCAAGCTCATCAAAATTGGACAGTAGAAGATTGGAAAAACGTTGCCTGGTCTGATGAGTCCTCGATTTCTGCTGCGACATTTCGGATGGTAGGGTCAGAATTTGGCGTCAAAAAACATGAAAACATGGATCCATCCTGCCTTTTATCAAAAGGTTCAGCTGTGGTGGTGTGTCATGGTGTGGGGGAATATTTTCTTGGCACTCTTTGGCCCCTTGGTACCAATTGAGCATCGTTGCAACGCCACAGCCTACCTGAGTATTGTTGCTGACCATGTCCATCCCTTATGACCACAATGTACCCAACATCTGATGGCTACTTTCAGCAGGATAGTGCGCCATGTCTAAAGCTGAATCATCTCAGACTGTTTCTTGAACATGACAATAAAGTTCACTGTACTCAAATGGCCTCCACATCACCAGATCTCAATCCAGGGGTCCAACCCGTTATTTAGCATGGTGTACCTAATAAAGTGGCCGGTGAGTGTATATATATAATAACTGCAGGGGTATATATAAATATCTCTAATGACTACAGGGGGCATGTTTCTATCTCTACAGTGACTACAGGGAGTATATATATATATAATATATAAAATATATATATATTATATATATATATATATATATATATATATAATAAATATATATATATTCCCTATATATGCCCTCATTAAAAAATTTCCTTATTTTTGAAAGAAAAGCAATGTATTTCAATGAAGCTAACATGAAATGAATCAGACATACACTCTATACCGTGTTGATGTGGTGAATGAATTTTCTAGCTTCAAATATCTGGTTGTTAATGCAATATCTAAATAGGTGTATAGAGGCCCATTTCCAACAACCATCACTCCAGTGTTTTAATGGTACATTGTGTTTGCTAAGGCCGTGTTCACACGGCTTATTCAAGACAGAATTGCGAGCCGGATTGCGCTCGCAATTCCGGCTTGAATAAGGGGCGGGGGCGCGGCCCGCCGGCCCATAGACTTACATTATCCACGGCGCATATTGCGCCTGGGGTAATGTGCAGTTCAGTTTCCCCCGCCCGGGGGATTCGCCGAGCGTGGAGAGCGAAAGGAATCCACACTGTTTTTCTATGAGAACGGTGGATTACCGTAATTACTGCGACGGATTGGCGCCGTACTGCAGCGCAAATCCGGCGCGCAGTACGGCGCCAATCCGCGCCGAAATAAGCCGTGTGAACGGCCCCTAACTGTGTAAGAAAGCTATTGGATATTTTGAACACCCTTGAAAACCCTTGTGCAAGTATGTTAGCTCAGCTGAAAACAGTTTTGCTGATTAGAGAAACTTAAAAACTGACCTTCCTTTGAGCTAGTTGAGAATCTGGAGCATTTCATTTGTTGGTTCGATTAAACTCGCAAAATGGCCAAAAAAAGAGAACTTTCATGGGAAACTCGACAGTCTATTCTTGTGCTGAGAGATGAAGGCTATCCAATGCGAGAAATTGCCAAGAAACTGAAGATTTCCTACAATGTGTGTACTACTCCCTTCAGAGGAGAGCACAAAAAGGCTCTAACCACAGTAGAAAGAGAAGTGGGAGGCCCCGCTGCTCAACTGAACAACAAGATAAGTACATTAAAGTCTCTAGTTTGAGAAATCGAAGCCTCACAGGCCCTCAACTGGCAGCTTCATAAATAGGACCCGCAAAACGTCAGTGTCAACGTCTACAGTGAAGAGGCGACTCCAGGATGCTGGCCTTCAGGGAAGAGTGGCAAAGAAAAAACCCTATCTGAGACTGGCTAATAAAAGGAAAAGATTTAAAATGGGTAAAGAACGCAGACATTTGGACAGAGGAAGATTGGAAAAAAGTGTTATGGACAGACAAATCGAAGTTTAGGTGATGGGTCACACAGAAGAACATTTGTGAGACGCAGAAACAAATGAAAAGATGCTGGAAGAGTGTCTGACGCCCCTGTCCAAGCATGTGTGGAGGGAATGTGCTGGTCTGGGTTGCCTTGGTGCTGGTAAAGTGGGAGATTTGTACTGTACAAGGTAAAAGAGATTTTGAATAAGGAAGACTATCACTCCATTTTGCAATGTCATTCCATACCCCTTGGACAGTGCTTGATTGGAGCCAATTTCATCCTGCAACAGGACAATGACCCAAAGCACACCTCCAAATTATGCAAGAACTATTTAGGGAAGAAGCAGGCATCTGGTATTCTATCTGTAATGGAGTGGCCAGCGGAGTCACCAGATCTCAACCCCATTGAGCTGTTGTGAGAGCAGCTTGACCGTATGGTAGTCAAAAAGTGCCCATCAAGCCTATCCAACTTGTGGGAGGGGCTTCTGTAAGCATGGGGTGAAATTTCTCCAGATTACCTCAGCAAATTAAACAACTAGAATGCCTAAGGTCTGCAACGCTGTAATTGCTGCAAAGGGAGCATTCTTTGACGAAAGCAAAGTTTGAAGTAGGAAATTATTATATCAAATACAAATCATTATTTCTAACCTGGTCAATGTCTGGACTATATTTCAATTCATTTTGCAACTCATTTGATAAATAAAAGTAAGAGTTTTCAGGGAAAAACCAAAATTGTCTGGGTGACCCCAAACTTTTGAACAATATATATATAAATATATATATATGTAATGACTACAGGGGGCATATATCTATCTCTACAATAACTACAGGTGGCAATTATATATCTCTAATAACTACAGGGGCATATGTCTCTATAATGACAGAGCTGATTACATATGTACATTATATACATGTATAATACTGACCCACAGAGCTGATCAATATTACTGCCGACTGATTGTCAGATTTGTGGGTCGGCATTATTAATATAATACTGACCCACACAGCTGACAATCGGTCGCAGTTATAAAATACTGGTTACCCCATACTATATCCCTAAATGACACAGTATACACTTTATTGTGTTATTTTTTTCTGTGTGTGATTCTAAACATCCAACCCCCTCCATAACCCCCCCCCTAATAACCACATCCCCGATAGCCCCACCCCCACTGAGCTGTGGAAAAATTGTCCTGCATTAAACCGATCCCTGGAGGAAAAAAGGTTGGGGACCTCTACATTAGAAGATGTAAAACAATGTTTAAAAAAATCTGAGGTGTTCTCACTTGTGTGAGATACTGTATATTTGTTGTCTACTACTGTGTATTCTAAGCCTATTGATAAAATTCTTGAGACATAATAGTTATCATGCTCTTTAGACATTTAAAGGTACAGTAATACCCCATTATCAATGGCTTTAATATCCATCATTTCACAGTTACATCATCATCAATGTTGCAAAAATCCTTGTTATCCATCATTTCCCTTCACAGATACATCACTTCACATTCAATATCATTGAGTATACAACCATCCCTTATTCACTGCAGCTACATTTGTTGGTGCCGTAAAGCCGCATCATCATTTTCTGTATCCCGCTTACAATGTTCTTTATGCCTCGTTACATTATTACATTATATTGTACTGTACTTTTTTTTGTCTGCCTCATTATCCGTCGTTTCGTTATCCATCACACTTTTCTGGAACGTAAAACCAGTAGATAATGGGGTATCCCTGTATTCCTAAAAGTGCAAGAATTATTTCATCAAGATGGGAAAATTGCTAGAAAAGTTTATGTAATGTGGGTATCTTAAAGATGAGTACTAGGCCATGGATACCATAACATGCTGAGAATTATTTAAATACTAGGCATCTTATGATAATTGTGTATCGCAAAAGAAAATACTATTGGCAAATCAGCCTGTGTCATCTGGTCCAAAAAAGTTTCTAAACAGACTTTTTTGAGCATTTAGAACTGTCCTTTTATGTGTCTGTCTTACCAAAATGTGCATCTATTACCAAAGGAGACATTTTGAGCCACATGTATGAAAACTGTTTAGGTCTAAAACTCTCTTTTTTGCCCATAGCAACCAATCAGAGTGCCCCTTTAATTGTTCCAGAGCACTATATGAAATGAGCGGGGCGCTCTGATTGGTTGCAAAGGGCAACAAAGTAAGTATTAGACCAAGACAGTTTTCATACATGTGGCCCTTTGGCTCATCCTACAAATAGAAGACATTATCATACTTGTAATCACTAAGACACCATTTCTGAGTGTCTAAGTGCCCATGTGGTAAAATATGCTTTAGACAAACATCTTTCATAGTAAATTTAAGACTTAATGAACTGCTATTATACCTTTCCAGTGGATAGGTGATAAAGGCTTTAAGATGAATATCCCTTTCAATTGCTCCACACTTTACGTCTGTGCACCCTACTACCTTTTTAAAGGGTTGTCCGATTCATATAAAAAATAAATAGGATCTTTCCTTTATTCACCATTCTCCGCTCCTCCTTTCCAGCCTTGCATCTCTACAGTCTTCTCTTTACTCTGTTCTTCTATTTGAAGGGCACATCTTTGCTGCAGCCGCTGTGGTGCTTATCCAGAAGAAGAACCCAATATATAGAAAACCAGAAAGAGGCAGAGCTGGAACAGAGGTGCGGAGGAAGGTGAGTATAGGTCTTTGTTTTTCATTTGTGGCACCAAGAATTTCCCCAAATTTTTTTATAAAACGACACCCCCTTTAACCAACATTGTTTAAACCCCTAAAAACAAGGCATTACAGCTGTGTTTTCATAATAAAACATGCCCCCAGGTTTTTACTGTTATAATGTAAAAATTCTAAGAGACACAAGAAGCTACCCAAACAATTGCCCTGTAAATTATTTTCTTATGTGCATCTAAAATTGCTAAAGGGGATATTTCCAAAGAGATTAGAAATTTCGAAAATTAATTGTTAAAAAAGGAAAAAAGGGGAAAAAAAAAGGAAAACTTTTTTCCATTTTTTTAAATTTTTTTAGTTAACATATTGATCACGTAAAATTTTTAAAAATGCATCAGAAAAAGCACATTCTTAAAAACATTTTAAAAAAATTTATTGTTTTAAGTTAATAAAAATACCTGGAAAATTATTCACAACTTAAGTTATCATTTTTTGGGGGGGTTAAATAATTGTGATTAATATAACAGATTTGAAGCTGGGACTCAAAAATGTTAGTAGGTGGAATATGAGACTCTGTTGTTTTATTTGGGTTGTTGCTTAGCAAATAAGTGAATATAAAATAGTTCATGAATAATCTCTTCTAGTTTATCCCGAAATTCCCTCTTGACTCAAACTCCTTTGCAAATCGGATCTCTGCCCTTTATTATGTAGTTATTTCATGTAGTGTGACATTTCATTCGGGAAGGGGTGCAACGCTACAAATGAAGCCGGCCACTTTTATACGCATGCGCCGGCCAGCCTGTTAAAGGGAGTGCGCTGGCGGGGGGGCCCCCATGTTTTCAAAATATACGCCCCACCCTTGGGGGAAAATGCATTTGTGGAGGGCAGTGGGTGGCTAAATTACAGCAGCAATAACCTTCTGACTAACGCATGTGCCTGCTAATTAGCCAGACAGTCTGTGCTTTTATAGCATATGCAGTAGAAAGAGATGACGTTCCTTATTAAAAATAAGAGTAAAAAACACAAAACTTAAAAACACATCAATAAAGTCTATAAATACATTGAAGCCCAAAATGAGCGCAGTTAATAAAAAAAAGAAGACAAGCCCTTTAAGATAACATAAATGTACTAGTAATGTTCCCTCAAATGAGACATTACTGATTTGACAAATAATATCCCAATAAAAAAAGGGTATTGCCCTCAAAATTTCAAATATTTTGCCCATTTTCCTTTACATGTGCACATAACTCTTTTTATGCTACCAAACAGGCTTTAAATAACAGTGTCAGGATGGAAACTGGATTCACTGGAGCGCCACAAGCGATGGTATAAGCCACGCCAGGGAGCAGAATCTAACTAGGTCCCAGTGTTCACTAGAGAAAGGTTAGGAAAACAAGGAAGAAGGGTCTGGTACACGGGAATACAGAAATAGTGCAATAGACTCCACAAACTAACTCTTCACGAACACCAACGAAGTGGCGGAGCAAGATGGAGTAGAAGAGCTAATAGAGGGGAATGTAGAACTCATTTGGATATTAAGGGTGCACTGGCCCGTTAAATCCAGAACAGCGAGTGCCCATGCCCATACGCTTCGCGTACAGGTGCATCTGCGGTCTGTAATAGCTTTGTAGTCACCACAGGTGAATTGATAGGTGCCAAAAATACCTTGTATTATCCGAATACATTACAGATACGTGTTTTTTTACTTTGGCGCACTACAGCTTTGTTCATTGAGGCACCTTGCACTTAAATGTGAATACTGCAATTTTTTAATCACACAAGGTATTGAAAGGTGCCAAAAATACCTTGTATTATTCGAATAAATTTCAGATATGTGTTTTTTTGACTTTTGCGCACTACAGCTTTGTTCATTGAGGCACCTTGCACTTAAATGTGAATACAGCAATTTTGTAGTCACCACAGGTGAATTGAAAGGTGCCAAAAATACCTTGTATTATCCGAATACATTTCAGATACGTGTTTTTTCACTTTGGCGCAGGCCAGCTTTGTTGATAGATCTACTTTGCAGTTATATTTGAATCCAGCAATTTTGTTTTGATTTGAGGGATTTGAGAATAGCTGTGATTTGCCGTCTTTTAATAAGAGACTTTCCAAAACTCTTCCATACCTTCTCAAATTTGTATATTTCTGAACATGGAGCGAAATTCAGGTGGTAAGCGAGCAAAGAGGGGGGTAGGACATGGAGGTAGAGGTACGAGAGAAGGTGCTCCTTCCAGTGCTGGCGACAACACGCATGCCAGCGGATCATCAGTTGCAGGACCGTCAGGCCTGTCATCGCTGGGTCAGGGCCCTGTGAATCTCAGTAACGAACATCGTCGCCAATCTGTCCTTCAGTGGTTAATGCAACCTGCATCCAGCAGTCTTACCTCCTCGTCCTCCCAGTCACGGCCACAAATCTGGGGGTCATGCAGGTTTGGGGCTCATGCTGTGGCCCAGGACAGGTATAGTCAATGTCCAGTTCAACTAAAATGGTGGTTGAAAGACTCCTTTCTTCCGGCACTTTTTATTCTGTGGGTCATGCAGGTTTTTAGGTCATGCTGCGTTCCAGGACAGGGATATCAATGTCCAGTTCAAGTAAAATGATGGTTCAAATAATACTGCCTTCTGGCACTTTTTAATTTGTGTGGTGATGCAGGTTTAAGGTCATGCTGTGGTACAAGACAGGGATAGTGAATGGTGTGTGACTTTTTTCTGTGGCTTTTATAGCCTAAGTGTTGTGCCTAAGATGTAGCAGGTATCCATTTGACTGTTGTGGCTGTTAATTCCAGCTTCTCCAGCCCTGTTTGGGTGTAAGAATGAAGGTGTTGTTGCTCTCCCATAGACTTTAATGGTCATCGGAGATGATCGACTATCGAAAAACCTTATCGATGGTGGCCGACTATCGACTATCGCCCGATGTCGATAGCCAACGTAATCGCTCAACACTAATAATCACAACAATATAAAAACTCTTTTCAGGACGATGACCCGGCCATTGTTAAGATTTGTGTAGGGAATATGTAAGGGATAGATTTAAATAGATTTATAGTCACTTTAGTTGTTTATTACTGTTTTGTCTGTTCAAATATTTGTAAGAGGAAATTAATAAAAGGTATATTTTAGAGATAGGGTTTGCTAGTATATATACAGTGATTAGGTTAAGCACAAACTCTTAGAGTTTATTTTTTTACGTTCTGTAATTTTTTACAGTTTTGTTATGTACTTACAGTAGATTTTTTGCAGTTTTACGCCAGCAGTTCGATAACAGTAAGATCAGCATCTCGACACACAGGAAATGGCTTTGTGTAAAGCTCAGGAGATCAGGTAACCAAAGGCTTTTGACCTTTTTCAGAGGAACCTTTAAAGCCACAGCTCTGTGGTTTAGTCTCTCATGGTTTTCAACAAGAGGCAGGAACAGGGTATGTGTACTGAGGCTGAGGATGGGAAAGAGGAAGATAGGCAAAGCCAAACAAAGAATACTGGGGCCTGTAGTTTTACAGGGCAAAGGGAAACACCTTGCAAACAGGAAATGTTGCTGCTTGGTTGCAGACAAAGGAGGTTACATACAAATGTAGCAAAGCTTAATTTGACATTTAACACATTGTGATACCTTTGCCACAGAACTTTACTTCAACCTTTTCAATACTTTTCAATGGCTTTTGTTGTGTCCCAGATAGGGATGAGCGATTATAATCAAAAAAGTTGAAATCGGCATGGTTTTCAGGTTGATCGGAAATTTCCGATCACGTGATAATTTAGGTGAGTATCTGCGCATAATCTATCACTATCACGTCATTTTTTGCGCTTCCTGTCATTTTAGCAGCCAGCAAATCAGCTTAGAGAATAGAGCAGGGTGAGCTGGGTGTGCGACGTCATGACTGTGATGTGTATGGTTGTCATTGGTTGGAAAAATCACATAACCTCATTTTGCATAGAACAGCGTTTCCCCTTTTTCAGCACCATGTGTCAGTGTCTCTCATTAGAGAGGACGTGTGCTAGATCTCTCTTCAATACAGCTCAGCTCAGTTCTCTTTATTCACACAGACAACTATGCTTTTAGCTGTGAACATTAGAACATAGGTAGATTAGAGAATTTCAGTTTTAAATTAGCTAGGCTGAGACTTTTTAAAGAAGCATCTAGCGCTGTACGACCGCGGGGGTGGTGGGGGGGGGGTTGCGGGCGAACACAGACAGACAGGCAGGCAGGCTTTTGAAAGGAGAGTGTATATTGTGCAGCCCAGACTTTGCTTTGAACCTGGGATTGAAATGGCTTTTTTTTTTCCATTTTTTGGCCAGCACACCTCGCATCTGAAGTGAAATAGTACCTTTTATTTTGTGCAGCCCAGTTTTGTTCAAAGACCCACCTTGTACTTACATTAGGATACAGAAATTTTCTAATAACTGCTGTTGTATTTCATTAGTGCAAAACCCACCTTTTATTATCCGTACACAATTTAATTAGGTGTTTTTACTTTTGGGGCAGGCCATTTTTGTTCCAAAAACCCATCTTGTACTTATTTTGGATACAAAAATTGCTAGTAATGCAGGTGTATTTCATAGGTGCAAAACCTACCTTTTTATTATCCGTCACACAATTTAATTAGGTGTTTTTCACTTTGGCGCAGGCCATTTTTGTTCAAAGACCCATCTTGGGTTTTTATATTAAAGGGTACATAAATTTGCTAGTAATTGCAGGTTATTTCATAGGTGCAAAACCCAAACCTTTTTTTATCTCTCAATTTCAAATAGGTGTTTTTCACTGTGGCGCAGCCATTTTTGTTCAAAGACCAACCTTGTACTTATATTAGGATACCCGAAATTTGCTAGTAATTCAGGGGTATTTCATAGGGGCAAAACCCACCTTTTATTACCCCTAAAACAATTTAATTAGGTTTTTTTTCACTTTGGCCAGGCCATTTTTTTCAAAGACGCATCTTGTACTTATATTAGGGTACGAAATTTGCTAGTAATTCAGGTGTAATTTCATAGGTGCAAAACCCACCTTTTATTATCCAATAAATTTTAATTAGGGTTTTCACTTTGGGCGGCCATTT